>SMGT01012919.1:541427-562081 GCA_004794575.1 Lanistes nyassanus | reverse complement strand
CCCCCCCCCCCCCCCCATAGGTATGGACTTCCCCAGCAGCTGGTGTGGCTGTTTGCGTGCCCATTGAAGTAACAAGTGTGTAGCTTTTTTAAAGCCTACTTCCATGGTGCACTAACAGCTGCCATTGAGCACGCATAAAGTTTAATAGCAATAACGATAACAGCCATCCTCTTTGTTCTCCTTACGAAAGCGCCGAACACAAATTATCTACTTGCTTGACCTGTGTGTATGTCGGTGACCTGATGTCGGACACAGAGGAAACGTTCCTGAGTTCAGTACATTCCTTGGTATCTGAAGGAGAGAAAATTCAGCCTATAGAAGCTTGCAGAATCTTTTTACAGATTTTCAGTCGAACATCAACGTGTTTTTCTTTTTCTTTTTTCTTCTTTTTGTTTTTGTTTTTGTTTTTTTGTTGTTGTTTGCCATCAGTCTAATATTTCAATTAGGATTCCTATAATATGTCATGAGAAAACAATGAACAAAGGTTGATATGGTAGCACTGTTTTCATACGTCTTTATCTTACAGCTCTAGAATCCGCTAGGGTCGGCCAGTAAGGAAATGTAATATCATTAACGTACTGCTGTCTGTACCACCACTTCTGACTGCAACGCCAACCGTACAGTGTCTGTCTGCACTTGAGATGTAAGCACGACGTGGAATTCTTTAACGCTTTCTGACGTCGTGCGCGCGTGTGTATACTAGGTATGTAAGATTTGCGCACATAGTTGATGAATACATTTATGTTTAGACTGAATTGTAAT
Source organism: Lanistes nyassanus (assembly GCA_004794575.1). Classification (NCBI taxonomy): domain Eukaryota; kingdom Metazoa; phylum Mollusca; class Gastropoda; order Architaenioglossa; family Ampullariidae; genus Lanistes; species Lanistes nyassanus. Next base: position 561,319 of record SMGT01012919.1, on the reverse strand, counting down.
TGACATTCTTGTAAATATCTTGTGTTACCATATTGTTTAATTTGCACTTTTTTCCGTCATGCGTTTTGGCAGGATAACGTCAAAACCCCCGTTACATGTTTTTTTTAATTTGTGGACAACAAACTTGTTATATATATATATATGCGCGTGCGCGCGCGCGCGTGTGTGTGTGCCTTTTCTTTTAAAGAAGGGGAGGACATCGGAAGGAATCTCTGCCCAGGATACAAAGCCTGTGGTATAAATTTTGCACGCTGGCTGTATGTAGCTGTCAGTGAAAGTTTCCGCCGCGTGCACACACAAAGACCGGGTACTGTCTCACCTCTTGTTCTGTTCACCCCGGGTGTCGGATTACAGCGCCCCATTTTGCTGGATCAGGCATTAACAAGCTGAGTTTCCACGTCTGTTTGTGTTGGGACTGGGGCTGAAAAATGATCAAAACACTTCACTTCCGCTGCTGCTGCTGCTGCTTGGACAAAGAAAGGACACACGCACACACACACACACATTCTTTCTCTCTATCTCTCTGTCTCACACACCCACACACAGTGCGAATGAAGAGTGGAGGGGAAGGAGAGGCAGTGGAAAGAATAAAGGTGTGCGGACACAGAAAGTCGTCAAAAGAATGTCACTTCTGTAGAGTCTTGAAAAAAAGAAAGAAAAATTATATTGTGGTTGTCGAACAATCTGGTATGGTCTCAGAAGAAATTATTCACGCAGAAGTCTCAATTGGGATCAGAGGGCCTGGGCAAACACTATTTAAGTTGCTGCAATTGTGACAGATTGTCCAAGAGGCGCTGGCCTATAGGTTGGCGTGATGTCAAGGGCACTCGAGTGCCTAGCAGCTGAAGAAAATCTTTTCTCCCCTCCCTCCCTCATTTGGTATCAAAAGAGACAGAAGAGGCAGGCAAAAAAAAAAACATTTCCACTTTAGCGTTCCAGTATTCAAATTTAAAGTTGTTCTTCAAATTTCTTGTCTGGAAGGGTAGATTTTAAACAAACAGCCATGTGTGCTCTCGCGCTGTCTTCTCGTATGCGCAGGTCGTTAAAATTTATTTTGTTTGAGCCGCCATGTCCGCTCGATTTGATTAAACTCCACGGCGTCAGCACCAACAATTTGGCTATCGAATTTGCTTCGAGAACTAACAGGCTGTAATCAAACACGGTAAAGAAAGAACAAAAATGGAACTACCAGTGCCATTCCGCTTATAGAAAGAGAGCCTTGTGTTCTAGGTCTTTGTGTAGCAGGTGATACAAACTGACGGCGGCGGATGGATACATTGATTCAAACCCTTGTCGTGTGTGGAGAACTGGCTTTTGGTTCCATTGTCATTTTCTGTTAACAAAGAATTCGTGACAGAGCTGGAAACACGGTGCTGCAAACAAGATGGCATTTTTTGTTGTTGTCGTTGATCATCGAGTACATTCTGCATTCCCCTGCTGGGACCTCCCCCTTGATCTAGTCAGGTGGTACAGACTTGTTGAGTGTCACGTCTTGTCCACCGGACCTGTGTTTTGTGTCTTCACATTTTTCGGGAAAATGTTGCAAAATATGTGTATAATTGCTCTTAAATCATTTAATTTGTCCTTGTAGTCACTTTGATGTAGTAAGTTTTAAGAAACACGCGACCGAAAGTCGAAAAATGTGACCCACAATGTAAGAATAAGAACCGACCTTGTAGCAAATTTGGAAATTCGGGATTGTCCGGTTATAGGTACAGGCTAGTTCGACATCCCTTAGCATTAGCCCGTCGTCACGTGTTTGTTAGCAGAAAGACTGACTGCCTTACCCCCTCCACCCCCCAAATCCATCCCTCTCACTTTCAGGACCATCTCCAGCCACACAAATGAAAAAAACAAAGTAACTGACGCCATATGCTACACATCATTGGACATGTCCTGTTACACATCATCAAGTTCAGATAATAGGTTTTGTATCCTACTGGCTATTAGAGTGTGTCATAATATTACGTGTACTTTATTAGCTTTTACACTGCGTGATAATGTTACACCACTGGCTTCGACCAGAGGTTCGTTTGTGGAGGGCTGACTGGAGGTGGATGAGAGTGTTACGCGCTATCTCTCAATCCCCCACATGCTGCGGGGCTGTGTTGGTCTGTAAATGCAGTGCTTGTTCCTTGTGAAGCTGGCGCCAAAGCTGATCAGGTAATCGTCGGCTGTACGGTGTGTGGCCAGCGCCGCTCCGCTGTTTGGCCAGTTGTTGCCGTCAATGGGCGACAACCCGCAGATCAGGCAAAGGCGGAGCGGATTCTGAGGTTACATTCGACACGGCTGACTCAATATTTGGACCATGACTTTACACACGACACCAATGATTCAATATTTGGACCATGCGATCGCCCTGGGTCACAGGCTGGATAGGAAACAGATTTGTCAGTGTTTAGCAAGCTGCCAGACTGCTTCTGTAAACAGACTTGGCATGACAGGGTGGGTGGTTGGTTGGTTGGTTGGTTGGTTGGTTGGTTGGTTGGTTGGTTGGTTGGTTGGTTGGTTGGTTGGTTGGTTGGTTGGTTGGTTGGTTGGTTGGATGGATGGATGGATGCTTGGTTGTCCTCTTTAATTTTCGCGGATGTGAAGGGAGACCCAGGTCACAGTGACAGCGGAGGGAAAAGAAGTCTGAAACTGGGGGGGGGGGGGACAGGAAGAAAAGTTACAGGTTCAGTTTGGTAACAACCGACACAAAATCTGATCCCTTATAAGAAACGAACATAGAAATAAAACGCAAATTGTTGGCACTTATTTGAAGCTTTAGTGCAAATTAGACTAGTGATGTCTGTCATAGCGACAGACATCGACAAAAAAGCTTTGTTACGAAGCCTTGTGCAATGGACCATGCTACTCTGTGCTGAACGATCAAAGATGTGAGAGAGAACCTTTGTGTATTAGGCACAGCGTCGAGTTACTAGACATTCCAGACATGATGTGTTGAAACGGTTGTCTTAGCAGCTGGAGCATACCGGCGTTTCCTGCAGGACCATGATTAGGACGCCATCCAGAAAAATCACTATTAGATTATAATCAGACCATGTTTCTTGTAGATTTTTCTTGTTCTGTAGTCCTACAACAGCACTCGGTGACATTTTATGCCATAAATGAATTGTGTTTTACAAGATAAGCTACGAAGATGGACTATCGCGCAGCTGGGTGAGCAAGCAGAAAGTATCGCTAAGCCAGATTCCGGCTTCTGTGCAGCACTCCGTCTCCACCAGAATGTTTACTGAAACTCTGTACTACACACACTGTCAGTTCTTCTCTGTTATTTTCTTCTGGCATGGTTGTTTATTTGGATTTATTTACACGAATTGTTTTCCTTTACCTTTTGGGAGGCCCTTTTCATCTGCAGTGGGAAGTCCAGAAGGGATTTTACAGCCTCCAGATCATTTCTCTGGTATGAGTGTGTTGGGAAGATGGGGGTTGGGGAAGGAGAATGGATGATCTCATAGGGCGAATTTGACTTTGGCGGCTTTAATGTTCTCTATTTTCTTTGCTGAAAATTAGTGTGGCATGGCTAAGACTTGAGCACTGTGAACAGTGTTACTTCAAAGGGTGAACTGCTCTTGTCTGTTACACCACGTGACAAGATTATGCGACACATTTTGCATAATTAATCTGCTGTCCCTTATACTTGGTGATTTTTTTTAAAGTGTGGCAGAAGGGGGACATCACTCATTTGTCACCTGGAGGCTTTCCACTCTGTGAACTGCAGGCGCCTATTAAATATCAGGAAATCAACTTTTCTTTTAGATGAGACTGATTTACAATGTTGCAGATGAATGTATTAGTTGCCTGGGACTTTCAGACACTTGAATTCCCTCCGTTGTAAGCGAGGATTTTCCAGCGTATGCAGCTCGCATACAAACCGTTCTTTGAGGCGTGAAGTTGAGAATGGGGATGTGCGAGGAGAATTGGGATGTGAGAGGGGAGGGGGTAGTGCTGATGCTGACGGAAAAAGGATGTAGTCCGGAGCCCGCACCAAGTGGTGTTAGATTCGCACTGATTTCACCTGCCTGGTTGCTGCCTGGCAAGGTGTGAATTAATTATCGGCCGAATTGTGTGGTGGTGAGGTGTGAGTGGCGCCGCAGCACTGGCCCGGATGAGTGTCAGCTGGGCGGGCTTTCCAGAGGAATGGAGGAGAAAGTAAAACTATCTACAGCATCCTCATCTCTACATACGCACGCGCGCACATTCTGGCTGAATGTCTTCAAGCAGGAAGTGCGCGACCCAGACCAGTACGTGGTATTTACAGTTGGAAGCCAGTAGAAAAGTGAGACCCATGACGTCTAACTCTCGCAGAAGAGAGAGGTCTTGCTGTTTTTGCGGCCCAAGCACTGGCATCGGCACAAATTGGCCACATTAGGGACAGCTGATCTGCTGCTTGTTCATACAGTCGTAAGGTGGGAGCGTGGTACCGTGAGAGAGAGAGAGAGAGAATGTATGGGTTTTGGCGAGTGAATGAGTGACTGTGAGTGAGTGAGTGAGTGAGTGAATGAGTGACTGTGAGTGAGTGAGTGAGTGAGTGAGTGAGTGAGTGAGTGAGTGAGTGAGTGAGTGAGTGAGTGAGTGGCAGCATAGTGAAGATACCATGAGGAGACGGACGACAAAGGTCATGTTCGCGTTAAACGAGAATTTGCGTGGGGTTTTTTCCCCAGAAAAGCAGCGACCATACGCTACTAACGGATATCCATAATTAAAAAGCATTACATACATTCGTCATCGAGGTATAAGAGACGAGGGATAGCAAAACATAAATAAAAACAGCAAGGGGGAAATGACAAGATGCATGCTAATGATGCGGTTATGCGTTCTGGATAGACTTTGGTAGTATCAGTCTAACATTGTAGCACCTCAAAAGAAAGAAGTTCTGGCGCAAAAAAAATCCTTTGTTTAGGCCCCAAAGCTGGTGGAACTTGGCAACTTGAGAATTATCACTGTAAGAATATTTTTCAGTATATCTGCGTTTGACTTCTCCCATACAAACAGTTACCATGTAAGTTGAAGTTTTAGGAATTTACTTCTGTAATATTCTATTTAGTCAAGTAAAAAGTAGTCCCGTAATCTAACATTCTCCTGCACACCAAAATGTAACACTTTTACACTGGATCAAGATTTCCGTGTTCACAGCTCATTTATTTTCTTCCAGATATTAGTTCTTTTAAGAAATGTCTTGCAGAAAGGCTGCTGGATGAATTCTTTTTATAAAAAACAAAAGGAACGTAGATTCTGCTTTTATAATAATGTACGCATGCATGTCTTACACAGCAGCGGCGCAACGCTGCCTCCTTACGCACAGCGCAGAGACGCCAGCAGCTGTCTGAACACGATGGACAATTATTATAAATGGTCATGTAACCAGGCATTGTGGGAGTACAGCACTAGACGGGTGACCGCGTCCTTTATATCTACTGAAAAAATCTGAATCTGAAATTGCTGGAAGTTGTTGTAACACTCTTAGCACGATGTTGTTCCTATAGACGCCTGCGCCATCGGGTGCCGACAGTTTGACCTATTGCCTCAGTCTCCCGCAGGAGACGATTTGTGGCAGTGACATGACTGTCACAACTGTCCGCGGCCCTCGCCAGAGGGGTCTACACAGGGAAATCGTCAAAAGATGTGGAAAAGTGAAATGAAAAAGTAATAGAAGGCAGAAATTAGACAGCGAATTGGAGAACAATAGAGGACACGCCAGCGACAGAGGCCAGTTGTTATTAGAGAGAAAGCAATCAGTGCTTAGTGAGTGTGGCCTGTCGCGGCCGCCAACTGGCCCGCCAGCGCCGCCAGGCCTCATGGGAAGGACGAGGCGTGACTGGTTTCATTAAACAACTCGGCACGGCGCGGAGAATAGTGTCAACACACCAAACAGGCTTACAGGGGGTTTCCCGGGATTCACTCCTTCCTTCGTTGCCCCCTTAAAAAATCCTCTTTAGCTCGCTTGCTGTGCCCTAGCGCGTGCGTGCGTGTGCGTGTGTGTGTGCGTGTATGTGCTCTCTTGAGAATTATAAGTTGCCCAGCATATCGATGTTAAACATCGTTGTTATTCATCTACACCCCTCTCCGCAAAAGATCAAGTTTTGTTTCTTCCCCACGTAGACACGTCAAGCGACCGCGCCACGACGCATAACCCTTGTCTGAGGCAGCCCTCAGTGCCGACTGGTTTTTGTCCGGGAACCGAAAAAGAGAAAGTGGGAACAAACAGGCAGTGACGTCACTGAGGCGCAATCCTGCTGTCTGGGGCAGCAAGAAAGGACACCGCTCACAGATCAGAGAGGGAGTGAAAACAAATGGTGGGAGAGCCGACGAGGAGAGGGGCCTTCGACAAGTTAATTAATATGCCGCAGTCTCTTGGCGGGGAGTAGGCCGAAGGTGACGACGTGACGTCACACTGGGAGTTCCGCCCCCCCCCCCCCAACAGCCCTGCTCCGATGCAGAGTCTGAGGTGTGGCCATAGGCCGAAGATTGAGGAAGATTGCCAGTCTAACATACATAGCAGTATGTCGTGGTGCCTTCTGCAATAAGCCACTATGGGAACCCCCAGCATCTCTCCGTGTGTAGCGTCCGTCCGATCGCCTTGCTGCCAGGAAGAAAAGGGAGGCAACCGCGGGACAGTCGGTCAACGAACCCTTATCTCCTTCGAGAAATAGATCCCACGTGTTGGTAGAATTAAAAAAAGGTACGTACACATTCGGAACATGTCCCAGCAGGTTTTTCTGGAATGAAAACGCGACTGTGTAATCTTGCACTGTGTCATCGTCACATACTGAAAATGTGTCTGTCGTGACAGCTCCGTTTTGAGTCGCAAATGTGTCTGTCGTGACAGCTCCGTTTTGAGTCGTCTCCATCGGTTCGATAAATGACTTGGAACGGACTTTGTTATGGTACAAGAACAGCCGACAGTTTAACACACTAATACAGCAGACAGTCTCAACTCAAGACTTGCGACCGCAGACCAAGGCAACTGTAGAACAAGAGAAACAACAACAAAAAACCCCTTCTCGCTTTTGGTGCAAGGAAATGGAAGTTACAGGAAACGGAAGATGAATATCTCTAGAAAAGGGCAGGTACGTCATGTCCAATATTGTGCGCACGAACAGTTCTATAACGCTCAAGTGGCCGAAACATTCATTCGCCAACTGCCGACCATGAACTAAAAAAAGAAATGCAAGCCTACGGCAATGGGATCGTCTGGCTGGATGAAAACTTTAATAACAGAGACAAGTTCGTATTTTATTGACTCTGTGTCAGGCGTGTGAAATAAATGAGAGACAATATGGCTTGGAATGGCACGCCCTCTAGGGAACACGAAGAGTCTGAGGAATGAGATCTATTTTAAAAGACTTCTGGGTTTCATTTGTTTCTCATCCACTTGTTTGCCCGTCCAATAAAATCGGTTTCGTCTTTGACGTGCGGATGAAAATTGGCAAACTGTCTGATTTGTTTCATTATCACAAACGGACTCACAGCCACGCCGTCTGTCGAGTTGGAAATGAAATTTTTGTTTTGTCACGAAGATGGCGTTGTCTTTGTCAGACTCGCTGCTAAAAAAAAATAATAACCAGCTTCACGCTTGATTCCTTGCTGTGTACTGAGAGCTTAATTTCTGGTTAATTATTCGCCAATTTTTAATCTTAATGTAAAACATGGAGGGGAGAGAGAAGAGCGAACAAATGATCGAGAGAGAGAGAGGCGTGAAAGGGTTAGGGTGGAAGGGAGAGAGAAAACTGTGAAGCCTTAGCGGTTTGGCTGTCAAGTCTAGCGGGTAAACTGCCTCGAGGGCACGGATGTCGGACTCAGTAATTATTCCAGTGTTCTGTCTGTTGTGGACCCTGTGCCCCGCTAGGACTGGAAAGAAAAGAATTAAGCTGTGTTCGACTTCATTCAACTCACGCGTGTGCACGAGCAGGTGTGTGCACACTCAGCAACCACGGTACATGCACACGGACATGCAAACGCACTCGCGACAGTTTATCGTCACAGAATGGATGAGTTTAGGGACGAGTGTTGGGGGTTGGGGGTTGGGTTCGGGGTTGGGTCGGCAATATCAGGTTTGTGTTCCCAGTCACTCGGTGAAGATCCGGGGCCAGGCGCTGGCTGCACGTGAAGTCAGCCTGACGTGGCACAAATAATGAGTCGACAGGAAGTTGTTTTCCTTCCCAACCTTCGTATGGACGGTTCCGAAAGTTTCAAGAGCTACGTGTCGTGCCTGTTACAGTGCAAATGAAATCATGCGATCTCACAGAAATGTTTTATTTCCCCCCACCCCCCACCCCCTGCCCGTTGCATTATCGTGACGCCGGTGTTTGGGTCCTGACCCCGGCCCTAGGTGACCTGACGTGAACTACGGGCTTGGAGGGCAGCGGTGGGGTGGCTGTGTGTGTGAGTGTACAGCCTTGGCTTATCACGTGAAAGGCAGGATGGCTGGGCAGGAAGGCAAAGAAGTGAAAGAAGGCATTTTCCGCGGATTTTCACGCGATATCGCGAGAACGGCGCGCAGTGGGTTGAAGCGTATCGTCTAGCGTGCAGGAGGAGACGGGGGCTGGCGGCGGGAGTTGGTCTGTGGGCGAGCGACAAGTGGCAGGATTTGTCTCCCACCCCACCCCCGACCCGCCTACTCGCCTCCATCCTACACCCCCGCTCGCCGACCCTGCTGATACGCGACTACATTATCCCCCAAGAACACGGGAGAGTGGAGATAATGGGATGAAACGTTCATAAACAAGACTTTTTATTTTTAAAGAAAGCATTGAACACAGGTAACATCTGTAATCGAAACGATCATATCTGGTCGCATATTTTAATGTAGCCAAGTATTTGGCCTAATGCTGTTAATTATAACTCTGAATGATTCGAATGATCTAAGACTTGTTTTAAAAGCAACATGGGAAAAGGTTTGGTCATGTTTAAAAACTACAATATTATAACCTGCATAACACAGAGGTTATAATATATGTACTTATGTAACATAAGAAGATGATACACACCACTGGTGTCACATGGGATAGATTTTTCGCGTCAAAATGACGTCAGATGTCAACAATCGCTGTGATGGCCAAATGGACATAGCAACAGCAATCATGATTACTCTATATCGGAAAAGTGGATGCAGTTTGGGTTTGCTTTTTTTTTTTTTTTTTGCATATTATTGACATAAATACACACAGGGTGTAGCTTTTGGGAGACACAATGTCAACGCTGTTATCAACATGTCGAAGTTAGCTCTCCTCCTGTCCATTGACTGTGTATGACCAGCGTCCTTGTTAGCTAAGTGATTTTTATTTATCTGTTGTCTGTTTGCATCGGTTTGTGTCGTCCCGAAGAAGGGGCCAAGCCCTGTAACGTCGACTTCCTGTCTCAGTCTCGCTTGGCCAAGTTCTCTTTGTACCTTTATTACCCCAAGCCGCAGTCACCTGGTTCTTTTCTCACAAAAGCTTAACTTTTTCTCTGAGTATAGTTAGCTTGCCGTTGTCATCATTTATAGGGTCTATATCTACAAGAAACGTATGATAGCATTTTCTTTCTGCCTGTCGGATAGTCCAACAAAACACGTCCCCTTCCCATCCCCCTTTGCCAGAAACCAAGAGGCAAGATTCGACGGCAAGAGGCTGTGCTCTGTCATGAAATGTCTCAGGGTGACTATCCTTGAATTTGGCCTCAGTTTAGTCGCAGGTTGTCACCCGCCCACTTCAAGTGTGTAGAAGTGGCGCAATAAAAGTACTTATTTTGTAATTTTTCATACTTCTTTTAGACAAACCCTGCAACGAAGTCTCCACAATCACTCAATCGCACCTGTCACATTAACTGACTTTTGCGCAGCCATTTGGAGCCGTTACCGTAAGTGATCTGTAATTGCCGAAGAACACTACTTTGAGGATAATACGTAGTCGGACAAATTGTCAGAAATTCTACCTGCCCCCAAATTAAATTTATTTTCCCTGCTTAATCGGCCAACTGCTGATGTTAAGCCCTGAGTTGCAGAGTCGGGGCGTCGGCAAAGATTTGTACAGGATGTCTGGGCATTATCTGAGCTTGAAATCTACTGGTAGATCAAAGATGTGGGATCAACAGGTGGCAACAGCTTCGTCTCTCAAACCTCAGTCCACGGCCTCCCCCTTCACCCAGCAGCGTGTGAAAACGATAACACGTGACATGTTTGTATCCATAATACGGTGCATATACTTATTTGTAACTGTTCGATCTTGGCGGGTCTGCATGGCTTGACGAAGGCGTGTGCAAGGAGCCTTCTGGAGACAATCCATATGGAGATAATCCAACTGCAAATATTTTGATGAAGATTTTTTTCCTCATACCTGCTTCTTCATCCAGAGATTTTCTTGAAAACGTGCGTGTAAAGAATCTTCGATACAACTTTTTTTAAAAAATCAAATGTACGTTATGTTGCAAGTGGCTGGATTATTTTCTTACGAGTGGATTCATGCCATTTAGTCGAGCCGTGTAAACCTGGCATAAGGCGTAGCGGCACTCGTCGAGGGGCCATGGCTCTCCACAGGCTGTTCCGTGCACGGAGGTCAGAGGTCGCGGTGGCTGTAAGTGCGGCGCACCTGAAGTGCCTGTTTCTGGAGCCCGTAGAGCACGTGCAGCACGCCTAGCACTGTTAGGAGCTGTCGTGATCGCGATGCACGAGAGATACCTGGCGGTGTCCTGCGGTCCGCACTGCGTCGTATATACGGCTTCTTTCACTTACAAAAAAAAGTTAAGTAAATTTTCATAGGGTATCACTTGAAATTCCGGTATACGCTTATATTACATAAAATCCGCCCCCAGTGCTATACCCCACTATTTCTCAGTCCGCCTCGCCGCTCCAAGTGTTCTTTCTCCCTCATATCACGCGACTCGTTTCCTCTTCTTTCAAGGAACCATTACTCGGCCGGATAAAGCGATGAGAGAAAGCAACATTTAGACTGATAACTACTCCTTATTCACGTCGCATTCTGAAAATGTGTCAGTAATTCGTTTAGAGATGCAGCATAGAAGATCATAGAGCGTGATCTTCTTGTATTTTTGAAATGCGTTCAGGGCCGTCAACACCCTTCTCGAAACTGACGATTTTTGTCTCTGAGAAAACAAACTACTCGTGGACAGAGCATCAGACTCACGTCTGCGACCATCCCCCGAACATTAACCTGCCCGTCCTCTCTGCCCTTTTTTGCCAGTAACTTAGTTGTTTAGTTTATGCTACCCAATTCCCCTCAACAGGAAATCACTGCTAGGTGAAAACGCTTTCCTTCTTCAATAACCAGCCATCCAGAGACAAAACATACAGTGTTACCAGTGTACCATCTTTTCACTTTCTTATACCTTGTTTTGTATCTTTGAAATTCTCAGGCCAGATGGACTAAGACAGTGAGCTTTTAGTATTTGCACTGGAAACCAGAAAATATAGCCCAAACTCTGCCCTCCTACAAAAAATAAAAAGAAAACAGCCTGATATGTTAGGCCAGATGAAATATATACCGGAAACAATATTCGCAATCAGATCAAATTCTGCCATACTTATAAACAAGAGCAAAAATCCCACCAATTTACAGTTAGAGGAAGAAAGCCTGCAACTTAAAAATCTGGAAACTTGAAGTAATAATGAGTTTGTAATACTGATATAAGCTGAGTTGTGGTTAGGCGACCCATACCATATGCCATCAGGGAAAAACTTTTTAGTTTTCCCTATAAAAGCCTGTTTGCTGTTGCTCGGCTTTTTTTTTAAAGACACAGCAGCAAATCTCCCCCTCCCCCGCTTACCCTTTTTAAAAATGAAAAACAAGAATAATACAGAGAAAACAGAAGTGTAAAACTATCCACGTCGCTTTGAGATTTCAGAAACTATTCCTGAATAGCAAAAATGACGTTTTTCTAGATACACGGATGCAAGGATTCAGATGTTTCGTGCAGATTGCACATTATCATTCAGACCGTTGTAAATCCGGATTGTCTCAGTTAACCACTGTTTGATGCCCCGGGGCTTGTCTCAGTAACCGCTGGTTGATACCCCAGGGAAACAATGTTGGGGTTATACCTTAGTACTGTTTTATACTTCAGTGTTGTGTTATACCTTAGTGCGTCCTATGTGTGTGTGTGCTGTGTTATACCTTAGTACGTTCTGTGTGTACTCTATTATACCTTAGTACGCGCGCGCGCGCGCGTGTGTGTGTTATACCCTAGTCGTCCTGTGTGTACTGTGTTATGCAGTTAGTACTTCCTATGGGTGTACTGTGTCATAACGAAGTGTGCTGTATATCTGTCACTTCAAGATGTCACTTGTGTGTACACCTCACCTTGTTGCAAAAGAAATTTGGAGAAATTTGTTTCTGAGGACAATGCGGTCGGTGGCAGTTGTTACCCCCCCCCCCGTCCCAAGCCCACCCGTGTTCAGGAAAAGGCAGGAATGGCCGCACAAGAGACGACTAGCAGATGTTATAGCAGACAAAAGCGGAAATGGAATGAAGGCTGTGAGGCTATTGTGTAGATTTTAATGTGCACGGCTCTCGCCTCCTGTAGGGAAGAGGCTTGATAATGGAGCAATTACAGTTATTTTGACAAGCAACTTGATCCAGCAATTTACTTCCAGCCAAGTCTTGCAGGAACACTGCTGTCTCTAGCCGTGGCTTTGAAAAAAATCTCCCGCTATGCAAGGTTTTGCATTCATCCCCAAACCTTTGTTTCCTTTTCACATATTTCTGGGGCGTCCATTTTTCAGTTTCATCGCGTCGTCTCTTATCCTGTGCCCCTTCAATCTTACTATCCGAGCCGTTCCAATCCAGGGAAAGTGGGCTGACGATTGTTGCGATACAAGATGTAAGCCCGATATCATTTTCACAGCTCTGAATTCCCTGTGCTCTTGTCTCGCAACTGTTCGTGTGTTCGCCGCCGCAGAGGGTTCAAGGACGGGCGCTTGAAACGCACACCACGGCGCTAGCGTGCACCGATCGTTGTCATTCGTTCGTTCGTTCAACTAATCTTTAGTTTTCCATCTGCTTAGGAGCATATAGATGTGGAAAAATGTTGACGAAGAGTGCCATACGACCTTTCAGCTTAGGCGCATACGTTGAACACGTGTTTACATTTCAAGGCCAGTTGCCGAAACAAGGAAGGACCACTCGGCTAGAAGTCTGGATCTTAGGGAGGTGAATAAATATACACAAACTATCAAACGGGATAAAACTGAGGGTTATAAGGTAGACGATGTCCTGTGACATTTTAAGTCGTAACGGAGTGGGGTGTTTTAGACCACCACTTTTCTGCAGACGAACATCGTGAGGGCGGTGTTCATCTCCTTTTCTTCGCTGCCTTGCCTCCCCTAACTCACGGGGCCAGGTAGGTCACAGCGGGGTCAACTAAGGGAAGTGTGTGGCGGCACATGGGTATCGAACCAGACTGTGACCGTGCCGTCGGATTCTAACCGATAATCCGCTTGGCCGTCCGCTTCTCCTGAAGGTGCCAAAAACGCCCCCCCCCCAAAAAAAAACAACAATAACAAACAAACAAACAAAAACATAATGAAATATATGAACTAGAGGGTAACAACTTTATTACACGTTCTCAGTCTAATGCCTCCTGGTGCTGACAACCATCACAGATTCTACCGTATCAAGTATGATAGATATTGACATTAAATGTCTGTATTCTGGATGCTAGTCCCATTGTGGTAGGCGTGCAGCTAGTCTCGGTAATAGCGACTAACATGGGGGTAGCTGTGAAGATCCATCTAGTCTCACTGTGGTTTCGACCAACACTGCTAAATGTGCGCCTACCCGATGTTGTATCTAGTCCCACTTTGGTGGCGACCAACACTGGTAAGTGTGCGTCTACCCGATGCCGTAGCTGGGTGAAAGGCGGAGATAATGACCGAAAAGCTCTGTGGGTAACTATTCACAAAAGAAGTCCTCATTCGTTTTTATGTGGAGGCCGTAGAGCGGGAGAGGCAGAGAAAGAGTAGGGCTAACACTGGGTTTATTTAAGTATTGTATCTGCGGGGGTCTCTGTGCAACCGGCGAAAGAGGAGTGTACAGGATTACGCTGCTTGGCACCCGGTTTGTATGACTCCTCTACTGTCAGAATAAAGAGAAATCTTCGTTTTATGCTTCAAAGAGAAAGTATGGCTTTCATATTTATTTATTTACATTCAGTCATTCATTCGTGTAGGGAATTTTTAATGTTGCCGGCATAGCAATTCTGTCAGCTCTGATCCAGTTTCAAACACTCAATACTCCTCCACTCCCACTCTTCAGCACATCTCTTCCTAGGAAATAAATGAAATGCTTTTCCACCTCGTGTTTTATTTCAAGCAAAACTTTTTGTTGTCTTTCCTTCTGGGTACAAAAAAATCCAAACGTACATATTGAAGGGCCTGTTCTACAAATAAAGCTCTTCCCTATAATATTTACACATGCACAGCATGCACAGTTTTAATTTAAAATCCACACCATCTTGTAAACAAGAAAAATCGTGCCAAAAAGACCAAACCACAAAGATGATTTAGGGTTGCACAAAGCCATTTTTGTTACATCCACAACTGTATTGGTACGGTGGATGGGTGATACGCCTCAACGCTCGTTACGGCAGGGAACGGCCATTATGGCTTGTACACGGCCAGGGTGCAAAAGGCGGAGTTAGAGCGATGCCGGTCAAGGGAAAAAAATCCCTGCAGTGACACTAGCGATTTGAAGCATGTGCCTGTCGACCACAACCGAGTAGTTTTTTGTTTGAAACAGGTCACTGTATGAAGCAAAGACTCGAGAAAAGAGGGCGCAAAACAACCATTAAAATAAATATCTACTTGGCAAGCTGGGCCATTATGTGATCGGGTATCCGCGTGGAATTTTCTCTTAGAATGCGGAGCTTTGAGAAAAGACGCTCTTTTGAAATGCGAAACAAGTGTCCGGATGCAGCTTCAGGCCAATAAAGACCACCTCGTGTGAACACGTGACAAAAAGACAAGGGGCGCGACTCTTGCGACACATGACACCGGAAACATGAAGGCCGTGAAAGATGACTATGTCGACTAGAGTGGAGTGATGGTGTTGTCGGACGGTTTTGAAGATGACGTCGTGAGCTTGAGATAACATTCACCAAACCAACACTTTCTCACCAAACTGACTGTAATGAGTCCACGGTTTCTCGCCAAAAAGATTGTAATGCATACGTATCGCCAAGCCCACAGTCTCTCATCAGGAGGACTGTAATGCCTAGATATCACTAAACTCACAGTTTCTCGCCACGTGTACTTTATAAATAATGAACCACGAATCCAAAGGATTTTCAGATCATGGTAGAGCATGGTTAAATTTGTCAAAGTTTGTTGGAAGGCGCACAAAACGCTGCACGTTTTGGAAAATAAGAGTACTTAGTAAGGAGGTGGCGCTGACCTTTCTCATCCCTCTGTATCCGACTGACGGCCTCAGCTAGGCATCAAGGTCTCTACGGAGAGTATTTGTACGCCGCACTCCGAGTACGTTATCTCTTGTCGTGGTAGATATACAGAACATTTTAAATCCACGATCTCAGCTGCTACATCTATGAAATGTACTCGAAGGTATTTTGTATGTGCATACGTTTTCACGGAAATAAAAGAAATCTGTTCTTGCAGTCAGTTGAATCATAGTTTATGCTGCTGGATTGTTGTCTGCTTGCCGAGAACAACACCAATCCTGTCATGGACTCTTAAATTGACAGGTCTTGGTCAGCCAACAGTTACTTCATCTTTCTGTAAAATAGTGGGAGGATGGCTGACCGTCAATATCCTCCTTGCCAAGACTGATATTCTGCTTGCTAGGATTCATTTTGGTCTTATAAAATTATCGTCGTTTTATTTTGCACCTGCATTAACATTTTTTAAAAACATGTAATTAGTGTTACAAATATATAGTGTGAGCGCTCGTGTCTCTCTCACTCATGGAAATGAAGTCACCCGAGTGATATCTACTGTTGTTTTACTCCCAAATCGGAGATAAACGTCTTATAACTAAACGCCAGGAATAGCGTGTGAAAGGTATTGCTAATATTTGTAGACGGACAGTGCTTTGTCTTCTTCATCTTCTAGTAACCCACATAAGAATTCACACAGTGCATACAAATTACCTTACATACGTCATCAGTAACTGTATATAATAAACGCAGAGATGCATAGCTCACGTTTAAATAGCCGATACGGTGATAGCTGCCAAAAGACAAGTATAAGCAAGAGAGACAACTTTAAAAAGATTACACGAAAAATAAGTCTGAGAAACAACTTCCAGAGACGGGACTGGATAGTCCTGTTCTCTTTTTCTCTCTCTCTGTCCTCGCACGCACGCACGCACGCACGCACGCACGCACGCACGCACGCAACAGTTCAGTTAGCCAAGCTCCGAGCTAAAAACGACAGAAGAAACTGTTATAAAAGAGACAAACACGAGAACGCGAAAACATCGATGAAAACAGGTCGAACGTAATGCAGGGCGCAGGAGGTAGCAACTGTCGTGTATTGCTAGATTTATCACGAATGTTAGTGTGACCGACTTACGACGTTCTGCTACAAATGGCTCACGAATCCTCTCCAGCCTACTTATCCATCTTGGTTTCGATACTGTATACACCCTCTCGCCCTCTCTGTTCTTCAACCACCCCACTCCCCCCACTCTCTGTCTTCGCATTCCTTGCACCAAGCTCAACATTTGGTCCGGGATCTTTTCCGTCTTCACCCACTGACCTGGAACAGCCTGCCTCTCTCCATCCGCTAGCTACCTATGCTCTCTTCTTTTGGAAGCTTTCTGTATTTTCTCTTTTCACTAATAGAGTTTGTCCGTCCCTGTCTGGGAAAGGGGGTAGCTTGTGTGTGCGTGTGTACTAGTGTCTGCGTGCGCCCGTGTGTTGCATTGTGTATGCGTGCGGGCAAGTGTGGGCGCATTGAATTATTTTGGAAGATTTGGCTCTTGCAAGTGCTCTTATTGTTACTATTTTTATTAACGAAACCACGGGGGCCCTACACTTTTGTTTGTTAAATAATATATAATAATCTGGATACTAATAGTTTTATGTGTTTGGGAGTATACTCCTATTTGCCGTCTTATATAAGGCTTTACGGGATGTAAGAAGAAAGCCGGTGCGTGGCGTCCATTAAAGGTTGTAACATTGTTAGGGGGTGTAGTGTGCCTTACCCTGTGTCCCACCACCGTCTCAAGGGCAGCCGTTGGGAGGGTGGATGGGGGTGGTAAGGTTTGTATCGCTGGAGGTCTCTGCTACGGGGTGGGGGGGATGACGGTGGTAGTGGAAGAGATGGATTTGCATTTTGACACACCTGCCTGGTATTGGCGACAAGCGGTTTATTTGCATTGACAGTTCTCTTTTCTCGTAATTCTTTTCTTCGCGGAGATGATGTCTGTCGGCTTGGTGTGTTGCAAGACAAGCCGGCTTGGGACGGGCACAATCAGGCTTCTGTGTTTCCCAGCATTCCTGTCGGCCCAGGGCGGGCTCCGGCGATCTGTTACTCTCGGGGCTGGCAGTTTGACATGTTTTCCAAACACAATCTGTTTGATGTTGTTAAGTGAATTTCAGCTTCCAGTTTTTAATTTTTAGGAAGGAATTCAGCGTTGTGGTGGGGGTGAGCGTTGGGGCACAGAGGAAAGATGGCGGGCAGGGGGAGGAGGAGCGCATGTTTCTTAGTTGTTTTTGTTTTGTTTTGTTTGTTTTGTGCTGCCAACAACTGTCATAACTGCAGTGGAAAGGAGAGGGATGATTTGGGGGGGGGATGGGACGTGACTGTTTCATAACTTTTCTTGCTACACACAACTGCGATAACGACAGAGAAATACTATTCCCAGTAATTTAAAGTATTCTCAGGAAAGTTGCAAGTATTGCTCTAAATTTTATGAGGGGAAAACGTAAAACTAAAACAAGACAATTTGCCGCCGACGCTTGTTTACTTGTAAACGAATAATAAGTGCCGAACATAAAATAGGTAAGTACCAGGTAGTACCTTTTACTGGATTAACACAAGATGCAAGTCCCCCAATGACTATCGATAGAAAATATGTAAAAAAAAAAGTAATAAATCATCCCCATAAAAGCAGCAAATGGATAAAAGATTGAAAGAATAACTAAATGAACAATGGACGAACCACAAGTTTTATAAAGAATAAATAAGCAGAGGAAGTCCTAATCACGCATCTGATTTTTATTGACAATTTTAATGAGATATTTCGCTATTTAAATACACAACAGTAAGACAGACTCGTTGTATAAATGCCTGTTTTTGCTTCTCAAACACTTAAGTGCACGTCTGCACCATACATCGCTAATGCTGTAATGTGACGCGTCGTGACAAACAGGCAGAGCTGGGCGCAAGTGTCCAGTTCCCACCGAATTGAGGATCGCATGCGCGGCGTATCAAATGTGCTGCGCATGCGTATGCCTGTTGCTAACCACAATAAGACATAATTGTAGGTCAAGCCATGACTTCTGCCCAGCGTCACTTCTTATAGTTAAAGTGAAGAAACCAATCTGTGGTGATCGATAGCTGAGTGGTAAAGACACTGGGCTTCATGGTGAAACGTTGTAGATTCGCACAATACAATCAGCTTGCAATTAGCTTACGATTTGTGTGTGTGTGTGTGTCTGGGGGGGGGGATGAGGGGTTGTAAGGGTAGTCGTAGGATTTGGTATTAGGTAGGGCTTTTGTCTTCATGTATAAGTTCAAGCCTCGATCTTTTTGCTAAATGGGATGAAAGGTGGTCTGCTAAAGGCCTGCCCCAAGTCAGTGGGAAATGCAGACTCGAGAGCCGGCCACTGGCCACAAAGATCACCTCCTCACTCTTCCTGTGTACCCCCCTCCCTCCACTGCTCTCTCCAAAGAAAGCACAAGCAAACACTAACCAGGCTCAACCTGCATTGACGCACCTGTATCCAACGCACACATGCAGCCACTTGTCCATTCATGCAGCTATGGCTTGCTGGTTGGACGACTAGGAGTTGTTTTTGACTGAATGAATCTACAGTTGTGAAATATTTTACGTTATTTACAAAGCTGTCTAGCAGATAGATAATGCGAGACAGAAAGCGTTGTGTAGCTGGGAAGACATGCTCCTCTTACTCACAAAATTCCCGCAGAATCGCAGAAATTCAGGACCTAGGTTGGCTTGCATGAGCCCTCTTATCTCCTTTTCATACGTAAAGGTGCATGTAAAATATACAGGTCAAACGGACGGTACGACCATTCTTACGACCGGAAGCGCAGATACGAACGCTCATGCAAGCCAGCCTTCGTTTGGTTTTCATTCGTGTTCGTATCTCTTTTTCCGGTCATATAAGCGATCGTAAGGCGCGCTCGCCTGTGTACGAATGCTTATGCATCCCAAGCCTTTGCATGCGTGTTCGTATCCATGACACAGTCTTCTTGACTTTAATGCCGTCACCATGGCACAGTCTTCTTGACTTTAATGCCGTCACCATGGCACAGTCTTCTTGACTTTAATGCCGTCACCACGGCACAGTCTTCTTGACTTTAATGCCGTCACCATGGCACAGTCTTCTTGACTTTAATGCCATCACCACTGACTGCACAGTTTCCATCTACCAGTGTCTGACGTCAGTTTCCTTAGCTTTAGTGCCGTTAAAAGGGACTGCACATTCTCTTCGGCAGTCCACACCTCACGTTCTGGTCGTCGTGGAACATATCCTGCTGCATTTCTGTTCATATGCACGTTTTCTGGAAGCAGCAGCTTCTCAACATGCATGTGAGACATGGACAAACCCACAACCTTGATATAGTAGTATACATATACACCTAGCCGTTGGCAAAGTATGTGAAATAAGTCTTGAAGAAATCGACTGCAACGCATCCGTGTAGACTGATAATCGGAACTGGGGGGGAGGGGGTGTTGTTTGTCCGGGGG
>SMGT01012919.1:521871-541416 GCA_004794575.1 Lanistes nyassanus | reverse complement strand
GGGGGGGGGGGGGTGAGGATGTGACGATAGCCCTCCCTTTACATTTTGCATCTCCATCGTACATCAAGTCAAGATTTCAGCTTGTACGTGCATACAGTCTACAGTCTGTGGTATTCTTTCGGATTGTATTCTTTTTTCCTTTCTCCTTCCTTCTAACTAATCTCGTTCTGTCCGACAACGCCTAGCGTTTTTCTGAAACTGCGTGTTTTTTGAATACGCCACATGGCGACCAACATCGCGACCTTACTACTCTTCGTGTCACCGTCGTTGCACGTGTTTCATAATGAAAAAAAGGCAATTAATAAAGTTGTTAACAGTCAATATTTTGATTGGTACTGCGACCACACACGTCCAGAAGCTGAGCACATGTAATTTCAGAACTGGTGAACACAATAATGATGGTAGTTCCGGTGATAGGGCGGATAATTCCATCACTGATGAACACAATAATAGTCACTGACGGTGATAGGGCAGATAATTCGATCACTAACACAGTAATAGTGTCACTGACAGTGAAAGGAGAGATAATTCCATCAATAACACAGTAATAGTGTCACTGACGGTGATAGAGCAGATAAGTCCATTACTGATGAAAACAATAATAGTGTCACTGACGGTGATAGCGCAGACAAGAAAAGAACAAACAAACACGCTTACTTCTCGAGCTTACCTCTTTTGTAACAACGAGTCAAAATTTACTCGACTGACGGTGTCGCTGACAGTGTTTTTTATGTGGTTTCATTGGCGTCTCACTGCTCTGTATTGGCGAGATGGATAGAACAGTTTATACCCTGGAAATAATACGCGAGAAGAGGTGCGTGGGGTTGAACTTGGGTTGGGTGTGCTAAAAGGTGACTGGTGACGGTGACGACGTCACCAGAGGAAGGGCAGTGCAGTGCCGGGTGGCTTAACAGTATCGAGTTACGGCTGTAGAGATAATTATTCTCCCACTCACCAGCTTTAGGGAACAGGGATGTTTGACAGGGTCTGGATCAGTTTGTCTTTGTAGTCACACGGCAGAACACTCCGGACTGCCAGCAGTAACTCATCGACGCTCTCCATTTAGCATACTTACACGTACGCACGCACAGAAATAGACGGGAGGGGGGGAAGGAGAGAGGGAGTGGGAAAGCACGAGGAGGAAAACAGAAAAGAGGCAGGTCTGATGTCATTTTAATGACTTCAACCCTAGTGCCTACATTTCAGCAGTTGTATTGCAATGTTGAAAGAGATGAACCAAATCCCGAGGGCTGTAGCTGACACGATTTTCAAAGAGCGGAACAACATTAGATTGTTGGTGGGTGTAGCGCCTGACCAAAGCTGGTACTCTGATCCTTCGGTCCATTGTCCTGATACCGCACTACACTGCGTTCGTGTTTTGTTACAGCAGCCCTAACGTCAGGGTCAGAACTGTCCGTCGTAGCGTTTCTTCTCGTCTGTAACTTTGCACTCCACTTCCTGGCTGTGTCATATTTTAAAATCCGTAAAATATGTCGTATTAACAACAAAGATGATGAAGTTAAAGTCTTTCTCTCTCTCTCTCTCTCAGCATGTAATACCAATGGAGGAGTCTAATTTCACACTTCTGTCTTGCAGTGCACGTCCCGGCAGGCCACCCAAGCGCAGTCCGTCTATCCACGCCAGCCCCGAGACGATTGAGAAGTTAAAGAAAACTCGCATGGACGGTGGTGATTTTCACTTTGATCCCCGCCTCTATGGTACGGACTTTACCTGTGTTGCTTAATTCTCGCCTGTATGTACGGACTTTACCTGTGTTGTTTAATTCTCGCCTGTATGTACGGACTTTACCTGTGTTGTTTAATTCTCGCCTGTATGTACGGACTTTATCTGTGTTGTTTAATTCTCGCCTGTATGTACGGACTTCCTGTTTTATTTTATCCCCGCCTGTATGTACGGACTTTCTACGTTATTTTATCCTCGTCTGTACGGTGCAGACTTTCTGCTGTTTCGTGAGGTTTTTTTTTCATGCATATTCTTCTGCAGCTCCACGCAGTTTATTTACAAATTCCTTGAGGATGCACAGTTCGAATTGGAGATCGTGACGTTTTCAGTCCTCCTCCTCCTCCCCGCTTCCCGGGTTACTGCTTGGGTCGTGACTACTTTCCAAGCGCTGGCTTCGTGCTGGCGCTCTGACTAACGGAGACTGAAAGTGATGAAGACACGACTGTCACGGCGGGCGGGTACCTTACCTTATTGGACTCGACTTATCCAGAATTACTGGACAAATTTTATGGCGATCTTGTAAATGTAGATTTAATTTAGCAATCGTCACCAAAACCTTTACTGCTTTAGGTCAGTGGTTTCTAAACCAAAGGGTGACGATGCTGTGAAATAATGTGAACAACTAGAGCAATCTTCCGAGGGAAAAGATTCTCATACTTCCACACCCTCGCTCAGTCTCTCACAGGCAAAACACTACTAGCTCAAGAGCCCCCACCCTCGTAAAACACACAACTGCAGCGAACTGTTATTCAACATATATTTCAAACACTAACTGGCTCGACAACATCAAATATCTACAAAGTATTTACAAAGAATCACCCTGCTCGTGTCTAGGGTAAGACGCTGCCTGATGACGTCATACCACGTGCAACAGACAAAGGAAATAATCGAATCAATGCAAGAGGGAAACCACACTGCCAAACCGGCCTATGATCCCGCTCAATACACACGTACAATAAGTGACCGACAATAGAGCTCCTACTCTTGTCACCACTGCAACAACAACATCTGCGATACACAATAACAAAGCTATCAAAATGAATCAATAAGTGACCACCAAAGAGCACCTACTCTTGTCACTATTGAAACACTACTTTTCCGCAGAACACAGATACGAGAAGCGACCGTTACAGAGCACCAACTCTGGTCACTACTGTACCAACAGCTTTACTGCAATACACCAATGCGACACGTGACTGACAACAGAGCACCAACTCTGGTCACTATTTTACAGCAGTACACAGATACGAGAAGCGACCGTTACAGAGCACCAACTCTGGTCACTACCGTACCAACAGCTTTACTGCAATACGCCAATGCGACACATGACTGATAACCGAGCACCCAATCTTGTCGCTACGGACACTACAGCTATTCAGCGACCCACAAACTAAGCTACGCCACTGCTTCAGCCACGCTACACTCAGTCCCGTCTGCTGGCACACTTGCCCAATCACTAGCTATGACATCTCCTGTCTCCGGCAGGATAAAAACACTTATCTTACATCAACGCGAGTCCCCGACTCTAAGATAAGTTTAAGGTAAGAGCAGACCTTACTTATAAGGCACGTCCAGTGGTCTCTTTCTGTCTCAGTCCGTCGAGGCGGTCAGCAGATTACACTCGTAACTGCCAGAGAGCTGGAGTCTTCCTTTTGGCAAGATGGCGACTGAGGTCCGTAGGCTAGCACGTGGTCGCTTCACTGGGTCTCTTCCTAGGTGCACGTCCCTCTCTGTATTCTGTGTCAGTACTCTTGGCGCTCTCTCTGTCTCACTCTCTCCTCCCTCTCTGTCTCCTGTGTGTCTGGCCCTGCTTAAATTCTAACCCCCTGACGCCTTAAAACTGGGCTAAACCGGTTCTGGTCAAACTCGGTGGAGCCGGCCAACGGCGCTGACCAATGGCGAGCTTCCAGCTAGCCACTAAGTGTCCAGAAAGGGCGGAGCGATAGCCTGGTGATGACGTATCTTCCCCCTACTAGCTGACCAAAAGGGAGGGGCTAAAAGGCTTACCTAGGAGTGACAGGTAATAGCCTAGGGGTGACATGTGACAACGACCTCACGACATGAGGTGAACATCTGGGGTCCGCGCTTCAGTCTGCTTCACCTGTGTCTGTGTTGCCAAAAGTGTCACCTACTCACGTATCTAAGATGTCGCCGGAAGGAGTCGGTGTCATATGGGGTGCGTCAGTCTGGTGTAGACCTTTGACAATGATTTACTTCTGCAGACATCCATCCAGATTCTTATTCCTTACTGCCTTGTTCTCTTAGTCCCTTATAGTCCGTTAATCACTTCGTCTATCTGGCCCACTGTCCTTAGAGCCTTAGTTTCTTTGGCCAAGTGTCCTGAGTCCCTTAGTTTCTTTGGCCATGTGTCCTGAGTCCTTTAGCCTCTTTGCTCCAGTGTCCTGTTATCCCTTGGCGTCTTTAGCCCTTAGACTTGTGGCGAAAACTGCCATAGCAGATACAGGTCGTTCTAACAGGGGAGCGAAACAGGTGAACAGCTCTAGAAGTGTTTGGACATTACGTAAACAATTTATGTTAAAAGAATGTATGAAGATATTTGTGTGCTCCTGTGTAAGCACAGGGAATCCAGAATGCACAAGATGGAGTTTAGGCCCATTTTGCCTGAGCGACCTGTCACCTGTCACTCGGGCCACTGACTTAAGCGACCTGTCACCTGTATTGTTTGCCTGTTTCATGGGGGCTTCAGAACTGCCCACATGAATTTGAAATCGAAGCAGGGTGCTGAGGCCCGGGCGGGAAGCAGTGGAATATACAATGACTGGCCGGCCGGCACCCACCGGGCTGACGGATCACTACTCATTCGTCAAGACGGGCCCAAAAAAATCCATAAAAGCGCTTCCGGTTTCTCTTGCGCATGTACTTGCACGAATTCCGGTTAAGGATGCCTGCAATGCCATGGGCCTCTCTCAGTCTATTAGGTAGACAGTCTGGAATAAGAGCTAGGATTATTTAGAGAGGCGAGCATGAGAAGTGAAATCAGTTTGCCCAAGGTGCCGCCAGAGGGAGCCCCAATACCCGCCATTCATCATGCGCTGCTCGCCACTCACAACACGCAGACGCACCACCGTGACACTGATGGATCCCGTCCACGCGTCAGGCATGCGCACTAGCACAAGTTCGTTCGCTTCCGTTTCGCTGGATCTTTTAAATCAACAGTCTCATCTTACATTTGTGCCTTTCGATCATGTCTTTACGTGAGACGATCTGCGGTGAAAACAGATTTGAACAGTTCACCGTTTTCGTAGTCTGGTCACATCTTTCTCAAACAATCTTGTGTCGTCTGCTGAAAAACCATCGCCCCGTTTCGCCGCCTCACATGAGATTTTATTCATCACGCCTGGCAAAGTTTTTGTTTAGCGTCACGTTTCTTTTATATCAGGCCCTTACGTCATCAGTGTCATGCTATATACTCAGAGCTTCAAGTGAATAAAAAGTCTTGGACACGTACATTTCCCCAGGTCTACCAGTCTAGCTTTTTCTTCCTGTCTTTGGGCTTACTATCTGTCGTCTTAGTGCGAACACTATGAGTACTGTCAGTAACCACATAAAGCGTTTTAAATCGATTTACCCATTAAATTTCAGGTAATAAAATAAATAACTACATTTTCCACTGTGCGCATTTTCCTGGCGGATCTTTAAACATGCTGTTCACAGACGTCCACAGAAGACACTGTATTATGATGTAAATACAACACTCACGCTTCTTGTTTATACTTTTGAGCCGAGGCATACTTTAAATTTTCTTCTTTCTCTATGACTCCCCTCCTCCTTCTCTTCCTTCTCCTGTCTGTGTGTGGGCGCGAATAACTATTTCTCCCTTGTGACATTAGAATAAGACCCGCATGGTTGCGAAGACCTGTGTAAGACCAGCGCTCACACAAGCGAGCAACCTTTGTGCGGAAGCGCACCCCACTAGCGGGCGACCAAATTAATTGTTCACTGCACTGACTCTTAATTCGTCAGCTACAGTCAGAACTACATGTTTCTATCGAGCAGTTTCACTCGAAACGGCTTGAGAAGACTGCACAAATATTGTGGAGGACGGTACGGGTCTGCCATTGTGGCGGCCTGACACTTTATTGGATCAGGCCGCTGCTAGAGTGGAGAGCCGAAACGAGCAATGTGCTCTTGAACACAAATCTAATGATCCGGCCCAAGCACGGACAGGGGGAAAACTTCGCAGCCTCCACTTACTGCAATGTCGCACTACAGTCGGCGGCGACCTGTCGGGGGATAATGTCATTCACGTGTCCCAGGAGAAATAGTACGATTGCGTTCACATCTTTATTTCTTGCTGGTTTGTACGAATGAAAAAAAAACGTGTCTTTGTTCGCAATCTAAGAAAATTTTGTCGCGTTATTTTACCGGTCAGTTTACCTGTTGGACTACGGCCGGCTGTCAGATGCTGCGTTGCGCACCAGTGTGTAGCTGCCGATCTGTCAAGACGTCTCAAGGGACCACGTACCCAGCTACATACTGTTCGTCAGGCGGCATCAAGAATCTTGCTTGCTGTTAGCTGTCAGAGGGGTTTTGAGAGCCTTTATATGCCTTGCCTCGATCGAAACCTGTTACATTTCCAGCATCCGTACCTTCTGCTCATGGTTGGCGAAGACAAAGTGTCAAAGTGTCAAGTTTACAAAGCAGTCACATTGCACGACAAACGGGGTGGGCATTTCACGGTCACATTCCAATACCTAAAAGACTGAGATGTCCACAATGCTATGCTGCACAATGATTGGCAACGGAAAGGGGTTTTGGCAGTTTACACAGTAAAATGTTGCGGATTTCCCCAACGGGAAAATCTGATAAAAATTAAAGTTGCACAAATAGGCAAAAGTATGTATTTTGCGACAGATCTGGATTATTACTGTGCATAACACCAAAATGTATCAGATAGGTTTCACAGTGTTTCAGTTCTATATTTTCATACTGAACTTGCACAAACTGATAGGAAAATGTTTTTAAAAAAATTAGCCATAAAAAAGTAGAATGCCAGATTCCACTGATACGGAAGCACACAAAGAAAATTTTTGTTGCCAGTTTGACTGCATTTAATGAAAAACACCAAATAACAACAAAACCCAAAAGTTAATTTTTAAAAATATGTAAATAAAGAAGAAGAAACAGTATTAGAAAAATACTTGTGAAAGCGATACGTGGCTTTGAGTCCAACCAACGATCCTCAAAACGAAAATCATCACGTCCACCAACGCATTGAACTGAAACTATTTTACGGTTCATAATCTCTTAAAAATTAAAAAGTTTCAGCTTGCATCTCCTTAAAATCGTATCCCGTGTATTAGTGCTGAAGGCACGAGCTGAATGCCGCCAAAAGGCGAAGTTAGAGATGATATAAACAGATTACCAACTGCTGCAGGTCCTTCGCTAGTGCTGGCATAAGCATGTTCAGGGCGTTCAGCAGAAAAGCACAACCCAAGAATATGTCGGAATCCATAATTCCTCGGCTTCACACGCCGGGGGCTAGCAGAGGGAGCCTGGGTGGCTGAGCTGCCTCTCCCTCCTTCTCTTTAGCTTTCCTTATTTCTGCCTCTCAGGTTCTTCCCTTTTCTACTTTTCACCAAAACGTCTCACCATATGCTTCCAATGTCTCTCGCCAAATACCGAAGACTTTATGGCCCAGTTTACACACTGTTTGCCTTCAGATTGTGGATATTGCCATCTAGAACCTTTTAACCTCATGGTATGTAAACTGTTTCTCGCCGACCACAGAATACACAGACATTGGAAGCACAAGCTGTCCTATCTTCGCACCTTGTTCTTATCTACTAAATAATAAAGAAATCTAGTAAGAAACTGCCCCCCCCCCATTAGCATCCCCACCCTGAACAATGTAAAGAAAATGTTGTAAACGAGATTCGAACACCTAATTTTCAGTTCCTAAAACCAGTGCTTTAACTATCCAGCTACGGAGCACTTCGGCGGCTTTTGTTCATTCTGACCATAAAAATCTGCAAGACCCAAGACGTCACAGTGCGCCTTCTTATGGCGAGAAAGAACAGCGCCTGCCGATGGAGCCCGTAACCGAATGGTTAAAGCGCTGGTGTTAAAGACTGGAGGTACGGTGGTTCGCTTTATCGCATCTTACTAAGGATTTTCCGTTTGGGGGTGGGGGGGGGCACATTTTTCAAACTTAGCTCGTGTTGGGGGTTAGGGATGGAGGTAGGGCAGAAAGTGAAGTGAATGGTTTGACAGTATTCAGTAGATGCGAACCTGGTTCCACAGCGCCATAAAAGACGAGAATCTTAAGTCGCACGCGATTGGTCCTAATTCTTTGGAGACTAGCGACAGTTTAAATACTCTGTCAGTAAGAGCATATCCATAATCTGACTGCGACCATCGCGTTGAGCATTGGAATAAGCTGTTTGCTCCTGGGACGACATAATAACCTAATTATTACCGAATAACGAGGGAAAAATAAGCTATTGGGTTTTCGTGCATGGGAAATTCAAGGAACGTATTCCTCATGGCGGCTATTCTGGAAAAAGTAAGCTGTTCGGGTTTCTCGCATACGGGACAAAAAGGATAGATGAAATTCTCCTTACGCACTGACGCTTTTCCCGTGTTGTCTTTCTGCCTGTCGCGGCCTTTCCCCTGTCTTCTTACTCTCTTAAACACCTTTTCACCAAGGTTCTTTTTTCTCTCCAGTCTCCTTCAGAGTATATTTCACTTGTAGCTCTGGTGCGACCGCAGGATACATACCACTCAGCACATCTCCCAGGTGGATTCAGTGGAGCAAGTGGAACCACACTATTCATGCTTCCAAACCCAGGCACAACCACACTATTCATGCTTCCAAACCCAGGCACAACCACACTATTCATGCTTTCAAACCCAGGCGCGAAAGCGGCACTTTTCCCGTCGAAGACTCGAAAGTGAAGACGAAATGCGCACTTGCGTGCAACCAAGACTGTTGGAGGCCTCCTGGCCCCGGAATCTTCTGGCCGAGGGTGCCGACCCCGACAAAATTATTTTCGAAACTGACCCCTAGAAAAGTTCTACAGCTATCTCATTTTTAAAAAAATTATTTAACCTCCTCCGCAATTGAGCTTCTCTGATTGAATGTGCAACTCAGAACACATCTAAGGCTGTGCGACAGTGAGACTGGAAAAACTTTGTGGACATGCCTATCAAGGTCGCTGTCCACAGATCCCTCCATTGGTCTGTTGGAGTCGCTGGAGTCGTTGGAGTCGTGTCCAGACTTGTTCTCCATGTCTGAGTTAGGCACACGGAGGGAGCTCTCGTCTCAGGGTGTCATAAATGTTTCACCCTCCCTACACACGCATACTGTTTCCTTACTTTACCCAGATTGATCTAAGCTGGCTGTTAGCGAGTTCCTGTCTCTTTCTATGTTCCATCACTTTATTGCCATAAGGGTGAAACACGAATAAGTGCAATTAGGGGTTGAAACGTTTACACTAGGCATGATATTTCTAACAATATTCTCTATAGAATGTACGCACAATGACTGGATTGAATTCAACATAGAGATTTGAGATCAGTTTCCACACGTCGTAAATAGACCCCCAAAAGAGACAAATTCTTGTGAGTTGCCATTGGGAAGTTGTTCTGTGGTTACTTTCACTGTAAGCAGTTGGGAGCAGACCGCAGCATAACAGAAGCTCGTGAATACCACTGATACAGAGGGTCGAAGTTCGGATCCCGTGTCCGGCACAGGGACATTTTTTTCTTTGCGTGTGGCACTTGTTTACATGACTGCTGCTAGAGGTTTTCTTGGGAAAGTTCGTTTACCTCCCGGGTCCTCTTCCTCCATCTCCCTCCATCCCTTTCCCCCTCCTACCCTTTTTTGCGATCGCGAGGACCAACCGACCAACCAACCGTAAATAAATAGGCGTTACTGCGCTTCAGGTTATTCCTGGTTTTATTAAGCACTCTCTCTCTCCCCCCTCCTCTCTCTCTCAGGGCTCGTTTCAGGTGAGCGGTGAAGACCCCCGTGTCAGCACGAGGAGTGGTTAACGTGTGTTGACAATGCTATCAACCCGCACAGTTTCACTCGCACAGTCACCTTCTTCAAATTTCATAAAGATCCTTTACGCTCGAGCTCAGTGCTTTTAAGCTACGCTTTCTCCACAGCAAGTCGGCCTACCTGACTTCCGGAGGATCCGGTTTAGCTGAGAGACATATCTCTACTCACCTTGTCTGTCTTATTTTGTTTTCACCATTGTGACGTCAAATATTTGCTGGCCGTAAGCCTTCTCTAATGGAGCAGCAAAAATATCGTCCCCGATTGTCTGCAGAACCAGCGGAAGTGTTTTGAAGCGCACAGAAAGCAGCGAAAGTTATCTGCTTCTTTAGTGGTCGGCCCGTCTGTAGCGCTGTAGACAGCAAGCAGCCACAGAAAGGCAGCTACGCGGGTATAATGCATCACCTGTCGATCTCAAATAATCGCTTGTATTTCACAGAGTTCTTCACTCTGGCCTTAAAGAGGCTGAATTCCGGTCTGAGAGGCGCAAAACGGATGATGATTATCTGGGAATTGCTTGCAGATGCCAATACTCCATCCCGCGCCATTGGCTCAGTTGAAACCTAAAGCCGATTGAAGAAAGCACCCCCCCACCACCACCACCACCACCCCACGGACTGCAAGCGTCATCGTTCAAATCGTTTCTGTTTGAGACAACAAAACCTTTCTTTTACCGAGTCGAAATCCTTTAAACGCTCAATGATCGCCCTGTGGCTTTCCTCACCATCCTTGCGCTATCTGTGGGGGCCCTTATTTGAGATCAGCTTCACAAAACACTTTGGATATCTCGGAAAATAGGCGCGACAAGCAGGAACGCACCCCGTGACTGCGGTTTTCAATTACGGCCTCACAATTTAATTGATGTCTGTGTGGCTGGCCGGCTGGCTTGAACTGCACACCAAGAAACTTTGCCGGCACACAGAAAGGGGCAAATGGACGTGGCCGGATGTGGCAATAGGAGAACAGCTTTTATGTCTGTCGTCTTTGGCCAGTCGTAGAATATCGGGGCACTTGGCAAGGGCAGCATTACCTTCAGAAATTTATTTCTCACCACTTGTCTTGAATGCATTCTGTAAATCGCTTTGTTCAAATCAGTTTCAATTCATAACCAAGCACTTCGTCTGAACGGCGAAGGCTTCGCGCATTCTGTCTCTTCCTCTCCCTCCTTCCCTACGTACGCGCTCGCGTGAGCTCGTGTGTGTGTGTGAGAGAGAGAGAGAGAGAGGGGGGGTGGCAGCAAAAACCTGGGATGTTTGCCGACAGATTTCTCACAATGTAATCCCCAGGCCGGTCAAGACAGTCCTATGACGATAGCGCTTCTTCCTGAATGACGACAATGATTCATGTCTTTGTCAAAGATTTAAACCCGAAGCCGAAAGCGCACTGGGGCAGCGTCGAGAAATTGTCGATTTTAGTGTAAGCATAGAGGAAGCAAATCGCTTAGTGGTTAGAGCGCTGGCCTGTGAATCAGACGCCGATTCGATACCCGTGTGCCGTAGCACCCTTCCCCCATTTGACCAAGCTGGGAATGGGTACCTGACCCATACCCATACGATCTGTATCCCAACCTGTGTTTCGTTCATCTCTCCCTCTGTGTGTGTGTGTGTGTGTGTTTCGTTGTTTTCACTGAGTATGTGCCTCGTCCGCGCGAAGTGTGGATGAAATGTGTTTTCGCGCGTTACAAATCCACATTTTATTTATTTTATTTATTTATTTATAAGCCAGGGACGGTAAGGCAGTGAGGGAGAGGAGATGGTACCGCCCTCACGGTGCTGGTTCGCAGAAAAGTGGGGTCTCCCCTACGACTTAAAACAGCACGGGACAGGTTTACCATTACCTTGTCTAGTTTAAGCATAATTTCTGTCCCTCTTTAAGCATCCCACAAGGAGAGTGGGGAAGGGGGTATCAACGAGTGGTGGAGAGAGTTTGCATAGAAACTGTGCATCGTACAGGTTTCTTTAAAAACAACGAAACAAGACATATATTTCCTACTACGGTCTTTGTGAACAGCACCATCTATCCACCTCGAAGAGATGAGCCCCCTCACGACTCGGAAGACACGGGCAACAATCGTGCGGGTCTGACAGGATGGCGGTAATGGCAGACACATTTTTGTGGTTCCGATCCTTTTGCTGGTTCATCTCTTCTCTTTAATCACCGGAAAACGCGTTTCTGTTCCAGATCAATGTTTTGTTTCAGGGTGGTTCTCCCTCCTTCGTGTCCGCCCCCCCCCACCACCACCACCACTACCACCACTCCAACCTTCTGCCAATACCCCCTTCTCCGAAGCTCTTCTTTGGAGACCCTCTCGAGTTGCCTGTCTCGCGTTGTGCCGATGCCAGGATTGTGGTCAGGTGATCTGGCAGTAGTGGCGTCTTGCAGACAGTTCCAAGTGCCCTGGCAGCAATATTAGTCACTGGCACGCGGACAGCTCTTTAATTACAGAAACATTTGTTGGATCGGACACATGACTAAATTTCACCTTACCTGAGAAATCAGAGATTTTTTTGGGGGGGGGGGAGGCTAATGGGGGCCTGATTGATGGGTCATGTCAAGTTAGAGGAAGAGGGCAAACATCTGTCACCCAGATACCACCATTCCAACCTCCCCCCCCCCCTTTACAAAACCGATGACCTGTTATATATATTTAAAAAATGGCTGGGCTGATGGGGTTAAGACCTGCTGAAAAGACTCTCCTTATATATCTATATATATATATATACAGAAGGTATGAAATGTGTTCTATGTCCTTATATTTTATATAGTTTTTCTGGGGTTTTTTTCGGTGTCTGGTTGCGAATCACGTCTTTAATGCTTTGTGTTACCCTTTGCAGAGCGGCAGGCCAATGATTGATTTGAATTTTTGGGCGAATGTTAAAGGCAGTTACAGACACAGTAGTGGATCTTAGATTACAGAAACATTGGATCAGGTCGTGATCAGGCCATGAAGTCGACCGAACTCACTCATGCACCTCACCTCTGTCCCCTTCTCCCTTCTTCCAGTTATTTCTCGGATTGTTGGAGACACACTATAGGCTATGGGTCCTAGGACATTTGTCTAGCCTGACTCGATGGCCGCATTGACATTCCGCAGTCGTTTCTTGTCCCCTCGATGAAGCGGCCATTGCGCTGGTCATCCCGGGCCGACGCCGCAGCCACAGCGCAAAATGACAAACGACATGGCAGACGAGGGGGAAGCGCCGACCTCGTGGGGGCGTGCAGATATCTGCTGGTCACTGTCTGGGCGCTGAAGTCACTGGAGGCCGAGGCTTGATGAAATGGCTTCTGAGCGCATGCTGCTGGCCTCATCAACACGCAGTGTCAAGAACGTGTGCGTGGGCGCGCGCAAATGCGTGCGCGTGCAGGTTTTAAACCGTGCTGTTGTTCACCACTTGCAGAAAGGCAGGATTATAGACATCTGACTAGAATCGAGGGCACATGAAAGCTAGGTGCCTGTGTCTTGTGCAGATGATGTACACAGGAATTCGGGAAAATCCGAGTATTAATTTTGCAGAATAGTATACAAGTACTATCGATGGTGACTCTCTAGGATACTGTAGCTGATTCTGTGTTTCACTGTGTGGGTATAACATCGCAGAAGTAGAAGGCTATTGTAAAAGAAACAAATAACAAAGGCATTTACTTTAAAATATTTTTTTTCTTCAGAAAAGCAAAAGCGACTTTTCGCAAATAAGCAATTTTCTGTTACCTTTTTTATATTAAAAACACGGTATGGATGTGTTTTTATCAGGGAATAAAGAATGATCTCTGTATTTTTCCAGGGGAGCACAAGGCGGTACTGAATGGGTTTCCTCACCATCCCTACGCTCTCGGACCCCTCCCTTTCTTGCCTCTCGGCCACCCAATGATGTCACCTCCAGTTTCCATGGCAATGGCTTCGCACCTGGCAATGCGGGCAGAGAACTCTACAGCAAAGGAGAGAGCCTCAGAACAGGACCTACTAGCAAGGTGAGTCCTATAACTCAAGAGTTAATTCTATAACTAAAGAATTCATTGTTTAACTGTAGAATGAATTTCTATCACTATAGAATTCATCGCTTAACTGTAGAATTCCTTAACTGTAGAATTCCTTAACTGTAGAATTCCTTAACTGTAGAATTCATTCTGTAACTAAAGAATTAATTCTATAATTATAGAATTCATCCTTTAACTATAGAATGAATTCTATAACTATACCATTGTAATTGATTGGAGCCAGTTTATTGTTTGCATGCTATGAGCAGAAAATGCTATATAGTTCATTCTATATATACAATTTAAGGCTGGAGCTATAGAATGAATTCTATGTATACCATTGTAAATGATTAAAGCCAGTCTATTCTTTCTATGCTATGAGCAGAAAATGCTATACAATTCATTCTAAATACACAATTTAAGGCTGGAGCTATAGAGTGAATTCTATGCATACCATGCCAATTCTATAACTAAGCAATAAAAACGAGGCCAGCAATTTATTTCGGTGCCAAGCGACCCTCAGGGGCCCCTCACGGTATATTCACCTACACGGATACTACACGCATACTGCCCATCAGAGTTCCTTTATTTAAAGAATATGTTTGTTAAGCACTCAAATAGCAGCTACACATCGACAGATTCATTATAACCACTCAAACTGTGCTTTTGTAAATGTGTAGTTTTTTTTTAAATTGTAGTTGGGCGTTTAGGCGCCCGTCGTCTGCTAACGCACTTGCCGGCCACTCCAGCCGCTGTCCCAAACGTACCTCCTGCTGCACAGGGTGAAGGCCGTGACCCGGTGCGATGCGGACCGATGCTCGAGTGGCCGGCTAGCGCGTTAGCAGACGACGGGCACCAAACACCTCCACACCCAATGAGTCACAACAATAACTAGCCATATACAAATGTACATGTTGAGGGTTTTCATTGTTTAGCTAAAGAATTGGCATGGTATAATATAGAATTCATTCTATAGCTGCATGGGAATGCATTCCCCAAGAGGGGAATGGCTATTATGCTCATGGCACATAAATAATTGCATTCTATAACTAAAGAAATAATTATATAATTATAGAATTCTATAACTATAGTATTTATTCTTTAACAATAGAATTCATTCTATAACTTAAGAATGAGTTCTATAATCATAGAATTAATTCTTTAGTTATAGAATTCATTCTATAGCTATAGAATGCAATTCTTTAGTTGTACGTATGTGTGTGCGCGTGCGTGCGTACGTGAGTGCGTGCGTGCGCGTGCGTGCGTGGGTGCGCGTGCGTGCTTGTGTGTGTGCGTGCGTGAAATGGTGAATTTTCCGGAGAGCAGGAAAGACCACCTAATTCATGCACCTTGGTCATCTATCCCACCTGTGTTATCTATCGTCACAGATGTCATTAAAGATAGTTTTTAATTTAACTTAATTTAATTTAATGATTTATTGCGAGCCAGAATAAATGACGATAAGACGTGCTCAGTAGTGAAAACGGTACGTGGTAAAATGGAGAGTCATGTAAACGAGCAAAGCGAAGAAACTTAAAACATCAGCCGTCAGTCACAAGATAACGACACTCCAATGTTTGTATAAACAAGGTCTGTAATACTTTGGCGTCTGAAATGCCTCATGCTGAAAGAAATAAGAGACTGAATATTTGTTTTTGACAATCTTACTGTTGCCATGACGTGAATTCAAACTTGGTACTGCTGTGAACAGGTTCAGTAGAACAGACAAACAAGAAAACGAAATCACATCAAAGGTAACTCCAACAAAGGTACTGGCAGCGCTCAAACATAGCCGTATGCAGACGTATGTGCCCAAGGGAGCTTACCGTACCCAAAAACGTAGCAAAGAGAGGGCCGAAAGAAAGGAACGTGGCAGATCCTCAAAAAAGATCTGCCATCCTTTTCTTTATAACGGCGCTATTCTTCACACAGCTAACCCTCGGTGCACAACGTATGTATACAGAGAATCCATGAAGTCAGCCCGCTCACTAAGCGTGTGTTGACAACTAGGATTCAAAGACGAACACAACATAGGACAAATACATGAAATCCTCAAGGTGCAAATTATAATCAATAAAGAGCAAATGAGGACCGAGCGCTTAAATTATCGAAAGATAACTCCAATCACTGAAATCACATCAATGGTGTCTCACCATAGAAATGTCAGCATCACTGGGGACAATAAGTAGAAGTGAATGTTATAAAAACTCCACCTCTGAAAGGTGAAGCCTACATGGATAGTATTTCTCTCCATTCTAATGCTTTAAATTGCACTCTTACACCGAATTGTCAAATTTACGTAGAGGAAAAGAAAAGTGTGGCAAAATTCATCTGTACTAAGCAGTATGGCTTGTTGAAACTAATACATCGTCAAATATCAAGCGCTTTTAAAACTTCTTGGCGGGAAGACCAAATTCCATGCGGTAAGCAGTTCATATGAAGGGCATGATTTGAGATCCCGGTATCTTCAGCGAACAGGTTAATGGCGACGCCGTGTTTTATCTTCCCTTTCTGGTGCACTTAGGAAAAAACACGCGCAGATACCCCCGTCTCCACCCTTCCCTCTCTAATGACGTGACCCTAATGACTGAAAAAGTGCGGTGGGGAGGAGGAGGTTTTCTCGGCACTACAAAACATGGTGAAAGAGAGGAGGAGAGGGAGAGAGAGATTCCATGACAGCACGGAACATGGCGAAGGAGGAGAGTGGAGGGGGCAAGGGTGGGTGCGATTCCATGACACCAAGAACACGGCATCGTAGCCTCTGCAGCGGCAAGCCGTGTTGTCTCACTGCCCCAGGTTTTTATTCAAAGGCCCTGCTCACACATGTTTCCAATATCGCCATCAAAACAAGAAATTGGCGGAGAAGTGGAAAAGTAATTTGCCAAACACCCCTGGTGTGGGGAAGAGCGTTTTTTCGCCGCCTGTGCTACTTACAAGCACGCGCTGAACCCCGCTGCTCTCTGGTGCAAACATCACGTGACCGCGTGAGGCAGGTTACTCTGCTTGTCTGTTCTCAGGGCATGGAAATGTAAACCCTTGTCTTTCTGGGTGATTTCCTGTCTCGAACGGCGCCTCGTGTCAACGCCTGAATGCGCAGACTTTCTGCAGATTTGAATATTCTGCAAGGGCTTCTCCCACATGACTACCAAATGATTAACTGATGTAATGTTCCCCTGCTTTCTTTTTAAGTCTTGTGCTGTAAAACCACATTAGTTCCTTTGATATGACCTGTATTGCAGATGAGATGTCTTCTAAATCCTGATTGGGTATGCACATACTGCCTTCTGCCCGCTTGCAGTGTCGTCTGAAACTTAGGGTATCGTGCAAGACTTCCACTGTCGTCTGGAACTGTCGACCAGAACCAGACTTGAAGCTCTAAGTTCATGGAATTAGCATCCCGAAGATGGGCAAAGGTTTTAGGATTGTTTTAGTGGGGGGTGATCTTTAGAACATTCATAAAATGGTCAGAATCGAGATCTTGTTATCTGTATAATGTGAATGAGTTCAGTTTGATCACAGCTTCCTTGTGGGCATCCACATTTCAGCCATGGTTCAGTTTGTGGACAGTCGAATTTCAGTTTGCGAACATCCACATTTCAGTTTGCGGACATTCACTTTCGGAGCTTGCAAAGCCCGGACAGTGCCGACGGCGGCGCTGGGACTCCTGGGATGTCACGCGTTGGTAGGCAGTTTCTGATTGGTCGGGTTGCGCGCTGTACAGCCTTCACTCCTGCTTACAGCCTGACCTGACCACCTCTACTGGCTCATTACGTGGTGCTGATGCTGCTTAATGCCTTGTCCAGAGGCTTTTTTTAAAAGCTTATAATCCATTTTGTGTAATCGAATCTTACTGAGACTGTGAAGGCAGACTAGCTTTACAATTTAAAACCTTAATGCCGTTTGCATAATTTGTCACCTCAAAAGGAGATCGTGCTCAGAAAGTCAGCAAAAGATAAACATTATCAATTGCTTTGACAGATTCATTCCAGGATCTGTTAGCAGATTGCTCGTTGGTTATTAAGTTCTGTCTTCATCGCTTAGTCACTCAGAACTGAAGTAATCTGAGGCGAACCAAGAAATGATGTGCGTGAACATCTTCAGACTAATTGGTAGTGAGGAAGTGGCTTTGCCATGAATTGTTTATTACCAAAGTGACAAATGCAGTCTCACTGAATATTGTCTTGTGGTTGCTTGCTGTTGGAGCATCTGTAGTTATTCTGGATGCAATTAGTGACAACTGGAGTATAAACATTTCGCTGTTATTCTCAGAATGCTGTCATTACTCATACGAAGAAATTAAATGGAAGTACATTCCTCTCTACCTTAGCCCCAAAATTGTACGCTATGAAAACTTCGTAAAACAGTGAGCAGGCATCTGTGCGTTATGCTATGGAGACGTGATTAGTCGTCTGCAACTTTAGAAAGGGTTGTCGTTCTTGAACGATCTATTGATACACTGTAGCTTGTACTGCGAAAGAGGCCATTTTGTCAAACTTTGCTCAGAGAAATAAAAGCGCATGTTTTAATGTAAAGTATCTTGTGCTGTTTTGCCACTTGCGCACTCAACCGTGATTTGCCAATGACGCGGTTGACCGTGGTGAACACTGCTTGTCAACACAGTTTTAGAAAAGATTATAGCGGAAAGTGACGAGAAACGGAGATGCCACGTGGCACTCGCTGTTGCCACTTCATGTCTTTGGTTCCAGTGGACCATTCTGTAGTGCACACACCCACCGTGGGCACTACTTTCGCCACTAAATTCATCCGCCGTCGAACACTAAGCGGTGGAAATGGGCAATTTGTGAGTGTCACAAATAGAATCGGTTTTAAAGGGCTGTCGGAGTGTCCTCGGGGAAAATGGAAGACGTTTCCTCTCCTGCTCAGCTGCGCCCCCTGGAGGCGGGATGAGAGTCCACGACGGGTTTGGCTAGACAGTTAAAAAGCTTGTGCGCATGCGTGACGCCAAGGGGCTAGTGTCCGGAGGACCGCTGCGCCTCGTTAATGTGCAGAATTGATTGTGGACAGGTTACGAAGAGATCGCTCGACGATGTTTGATTTTCGCATCAGCTTGACGAATGGGCTCCCTGTAGATGTCTGCTACACTTTCGCTGAGACGCACAGGCAGACGACAAACAGCAGCAGGGGAGAGATGTTTACCCCTCATCAGCCTCGCTCTCCCACCATATGTCTAACAATAGTGCTCTTCCACCATATGTCTAACAATAGTGCTCTTCCACCATATGTCTAACAATAGTGCTCTTCCACCATATGTCTAACAATAGTGCTCTCCAACCAGATACAAGTGTTCTGAGCCCGGCATGTATTTAGCATATTTACGCCGCTGTCTGTAGTATGCCAAGTCTGAAAACAGTTAGGTATTTTCTTACATCATAACGTCGTATAACTCTTACTCGTTAGATTACCAGTTACGTACCAGGGCACTGGGTCATCTGGTCAGGTGACGTGCAGTATACAAACACACTCGTCAGTCATTAGTTCACATCGTGATGGATACAGACTTATCGAGCCACGCGGACAAAACCGTTGGCGTGGTTACCCGCGCACCAAGAGTTCATTACTCTGACAGCACTTGCGGCCATAATTTGTCCCGAGGCTGACTCTTGTGCCAAAATGCTCTCAATTTTTTGCATTTATCAAGTGGTAAATGCGTCTCCAATAGTCTTAAGGTCCTTAGAGCTGCCCTCCCTCAATTTGTCTCGTAGGTGGCGCTGTGCGCACATTAATGGTTTTTTTGTCTGCAGCTGACCTCAGTCCTCAGTCCTCTCTCGCCCGACCTGTCCTCC
>SMGT01012919.1:467450-521858 GCA_004794575.1 Lanistes nyassanus | reverse complement strand
CCCCCCCCCCCCCCCCCCCCGTGGTTGTTTGCGTATTTGCGGATGATCTCCCCTTGAGCTGGGCAGCTCATTTTTCTGGTCGCTGAACTCTAGTTCCAACCAGCTTCTGTGCACCGTGCTTTAACCAGGGCCGGTCTGAGATTTGACAAGCCACGAGCCATTGAGGTGACTGACGGCGCTTATTCAGCTCAGACGTTTGAAGAAATAAATGCTAACATTTGAACAGTCACAGCAGAGTTCAGAATGGCATACACGGCCACATTTTTTCCCGCTGTTTTCAAAATGTCTTATCCCAAAACTTCTCTCATCGGTTATCTCCAGACCTTTTGTTTGTATTATAAATTAACGATTTCGGTAGGATAGCGACAGTGGTACCCAGCGGCTGTGGTTTATTATAAACATTACTCGACAAATTCACTATGAGACTGGTTAGTGACAGTTTTTAGAGTCAGGCTTTCCAAGGAATTTGTTGGTGCCTACAAAAGATTATAACAACATTTAGCTGAGATTGATTGCAGAAAAGTGTATTTTGATGGACAGAGTGTAAGAGAACATTTAGGATTGAGTGTCAACTCTAACGGTCGTGTTGGATTTAGCTTTCTAGTGTGACACCAACTAAAATAGCCGAAAAAAGGACAAAGACGGTGATTCAAGTGGACGGCAGTGGCACGAAAAAAACCAGCAGCCAGGTGTCCAGGTGTCATAAGAAATGCTGCTGATAAGCTACACCAGGCAACACGATTATTCACTCATGATTATTTATTAAAGTCACGTCAGCAACGAAGGCTGTCTCATGACAAGGGCAGCAGGGATGAGGCCGATGGCCGGTGTGGAGGGAAGAGGAAGGGGGTGGAAACCTGTGTGTCCTGAAAAAAAGTCGCCAGCGTCCAGCCCTGTAAATAAGGGATGGGATCCCACCACCCTCTGCATCACTGGCAAATACTTGTTGCCGCTCTGCTGCGGCCGCCTCTCGCTACGAAAATCATCCTGCATAGACCTCCAAAGGTTGCTGAGGGACAAGCCTGGTGTATCGCTGGAGGGCAGATAATTAAGACTGGACATCAACACTAGACGATCCCATGGATCCACACAAGACGATCCAGTGAACCTTCCCAGGACGATCCACTGGATCTACAGACTGCTACCCTGTAGACTGATACAGCCGGCTGTTGGTGCAAAGAGTCTTTGCGTTGTTGAAGTCTCAAACGAGGACCTCTAAGACTTCTCATCTGATAATCGCGTCTTCTTTGCCAGACGCGGCAAGAGGAGTAGAGGAGGGAGCGGGGGTGGGGGGAGAAAGGTCGGCGGTGTTCCCGCTGTCGGCTTAACGCCAGATCCGCTTATTTACGCGATGTGTCGTCATTCATCGTGCGCCGCCCGACCGAGGGCTGACTAGGAGCTGTGCCGGCCTGACTGGCAG
Organism: Lanistes nyassanus; assembly: GCA_004794575.1. NCBI lineage: Eukaryota > Metazoa > Mollusca > Gastropoda > Architaenioglossa > Ampullariidae > Lanistes > Lanistes nyassanus. Next base: position 520,438 of record SMGT01012919.1, on the reverse strand, counting down.
ATCCTGAAGTTTCTACTGTCCAGCCTCTTGACCTCCCGAGAGGTTTGTGCCTGCCAGGACCGACTTCCTTTGTCCGGCATGCCAGGTTGCCAGTTTAGTTGAAACAGCTCAGTGTTCGGCTCGTGATTAATTCACTGATACAGAGTAAATGGCAGATGCTATAACAATGTCTTCCCTTAACAGAGACTTTGCCCTTTTCCCTCAGATTTGTAGAGAACGGGGGAGAGGGTAGGGGGGGCGTCTCTTGGTGATCGCCGCTTTCCATGCCGTCCTTGCCGGCATCATTAAGCAATGGTCGTGGATGTCGCACTGCCGTGAGATGGACATGTTCGCATCCCACTAAACAGCTTGTCAATAACTTGTCACTCTGCTGTGAGGTGGACATGTACCTTGCACCAGTAAACATCTCGTAAATAAAACGTACAGCCGTGTGGTAGCCATATCATGTGCATGCTCCCTGTCCCGTAAACACGTGGTATATAAGTGATCAGGAGCTTACTTTGGCAAACTCAGTTACTTTTCTTTCTTCAGACATCAAATCATCAAAAGCAGTGAACAAGTTCTGACGCATGTTGGTCATACTGGTATATATAAAAACGTGTGACGCTGACAACGTGTACATTTTGACAGTATCACAACCTGAAAACTTATTGTACATTTTGACAGTGTTACAACCCGACAACCTCCTGTACATTTTGACAGTATTACAACCTGACAACCTAGTGTACATTTTGACAATATTACAACCTGACGGCCTCTGGTACACTTTAACATTACTCCATTTGAACCTGTACAACCACTATAGTCCTGCACAGATCTCATAAGCTGACATTTCTTGCTGTGTGCAGGCAGAGAGAGGAGCGTCTTGCCAGTCTGGGGGCTATCTACGGTGCCCCTCCCCTTACGGACCCGCACTTGACAGCACGGCACGTGGATATTGACCCCAGTAAGTGTGTCACTGGCCTTAGTGAAAGTAACAGTGGCAACCTGTAAAAGTGAAATTTAACCCAGTAAGCGTAACATTGAGCCCAGTGAGCTGAACCCTGTAACCGTAACACTGAGCCCAGTGAGCTGAACCCTGTAACCATAACACTGAGCCCAGTGAGCTGAACACTCGCCACACTGAGTGTGACGTTGACCCCTGTAAGCACAGATGAAAATGGTCAGGGAGAGGGGTGAGGCTCTGGAATGAAAACAGTTTCGCTCACTTTGCGAGGCCATCTGCAGAGTGCTCAGCTCCCAAACAGCACAAAAACGTCGACTTTACTGGCAGCTTGCAAGGCTATTTACGGTTTTTTAAAGCATGACATTTCTTACTGCAGTAATACGTTGTTGATGAAGTTCTTGGAGGCGTGGCATGTAAAACATTTGATGAGAAGGAGGGAGTGAAATATAGGTTTATTTTGTGCCAAGGTAGGTTGATAAGAAGATTAAGTTACAAAAAGGTTTTGTTGTAAGATAGGTTTGTGGGTTGTGGGATAGAAAGAGAAATGTCAGTAAAAACTAAAATTTAATATAGAATGCGTAATGCAAGATATTAAGTACCCCCCCCCCCCGCTACAAAAAATAGAGAAAAGGCTTATGACGAAATTGTAGCTGGAACAGTTGGTTTGGGGATTAAATACTGATAGTCAAAGATGGAAGATCCTTATTTAAAAATTACGATAGATCAATCAGTTAATCAATTTATCAATCGAAATTTTGAACTGCTTAAGCCCATCCTTCCACTTATGACGACGGATAACATTGATGGGTCACTGTAAGCCAGGTATGTCTCACCTGGTCCACTGACGGGTTTGCTGGACAGACAGACCAGGTAGGTGCTGTGCTTTAGCTTCCATCTTCTTGCTTCTCTACAGACAAACCGCTCAACTTGCAAGTGAATGGACATCTGAAGGAGACGACGCGACAGGCAGGGATGATCCGCAGCGACGACGATGATGACGATGAGATAGACGAGGACAAACTGTCTGACGAGGATCGGGATGATGGTGAGTGGCCAAATAAAATGAGGCGCGGGTTCTTACATTGTGATGGGGTGCAACTTCGTAGAATACGGTGAGTATTCTTTAGTTGCTGTGAGGTGAGTGCCAGGGTAGCTCACTGTTTTTTGTTGTTTTTTGTATCCAAGGCTTCCGTCACAATTGTCTTCTTCCTTTACAATTGTCTTCTTCCTTTACACAATTGTCCTCAAGGATTCAAGAGTTTAGTTAGTGAATGGGCGCTGTTAATTTTGCAATCTCACTGTCTGAAACAGTTTGTTTTAATATTAAATTTTGTTTGTCAAGTATTCGATGCAGCAGTTCAAATACATTTTATTCCACAGTACTTCCACTTTGCAGCTGTAAAGGGTTTATTTTACATACAGACATAAATTCCGTTATTTTCAGTTTTCGTGGGCTTGCTGTTGTTGCTGCTGCCGTGGATGCTTTTATTTTTTGTTCTTTTTGTGCGGTTGTGTTTTGTTTATTTGTGTAGTGTTTTGTGGTTTTGCCTCCTCGGAAACTGATTTGAACAGTTGCAAGGCTTTGCATCTGTTAAATCTGCTCACTGTTTTGTATATTAATGACTTATTTTCCATTTTGGTTTTTTGAAAGTCTTTTTATTGCAGGGAGTGGGGCGAATGGTTTTATTGTTTTGCTTGTTTGTTTACTGTATGAGGTTTTTTGTTTGTTGTTGGTTTTTTTAATTATTATTGATCGGATCAGATCAGGAAATGCAAGAGAGAGAGGGGGAGAGAGAAAAAAAAGAGACTGAGCGAGACAGAGGTGAAGGGTAGGGAAGGGAGCACAAGAGAGAGTAAAGAGATACCAAAAAGGACAGAAAAATAATTATCTCTTCCTTTCACACTTTATTCAATAACAATACTCCGTTCAATTTCACATTATGCGTTCATATACGAGCAGATTTGAATTTATAACATAGTGATTCCATCAATAATCACACGGCCGAAAACAGTTTTTGAAGTGCACAAAAACCCTTTGTGGCTGTCGCCCCTGTTTGCCCACGCTGTTGACCAGAGTCTGGCAGGAAAGACAAGACTGACAGACTGACCGGAAGTAGCAAAAAGCGACGTCTGGGGCGGACCGGACACAGAGGATACCCGGCGCTCTACATCCGGAGTGTACGAAGGACTGCCGGAAAGTGGCCTCTCTTGGAATGACGGGCTCCATGTTCTTCTGTCACGTGATGGGGAGGCCCGATCTAAATATAAATCCGATCTAAATATAAATCTGAACAGGAGATTAAGGAGATTATGCTGAAAGAATAATTCTGAAGGCGTAGCCACTTTACAGTCGCCTTGGAGGATAGCGTGGGATCAGTTCAGACGGCAGAAAGCAAAGCAGAAGAAGGCTGGAGAAACATCTTTGACACGTTTGTGGCTACAAGACACATTTCCTCTTGAACAGTCGCTCGTCAGGTGACTGAAATCAGCCACAAAACCATTGATGTCTAGAAAACCTCCAATCCAGACATGCAGACAACAAAAGCAGACATATGCTCTCTCCATCTCTTTCACTCACCCAGTCACAGAGAGAGAGAGAGAAACGAAACGAAAAACTTTGTCTCTGGCCACATGGCCTTTACATGAGAGAGAGAGAGAGACCAGTACAAAATAAATGACGACAAGGGAAACAGAGACGATGAAAAGGATGAACGTGTGATTTCAGTCGTGACCTTACTGTGGCAGGCAGTGACCAAACGGTGTCTTGGGGTCAAAGACACAAGTCGTTCTGTCACCTAGAGGCCCTGGTCAAAGGACTAAGCGCTTTTCTCTAAACCCCCTGAAATTGCCAGTATCGTCTTCAAAGGCACGCTGGCAGGACACTGAGGGCGACTGCGACAAGCCAATATCACAGCCGCCAGCAGACAGAACAGCATACAGCACCGACTCCTTGAAATCGCCGTCTCTTTCTCTTGATGTTTGATAGGTCACAAACTGCACTTAGCCACTTAGGCGTTTTTCTCAGTTTGGAAGGGAAGGTGGCGTTGAGAGGAACCGTATCCCGTCTGTGTTACTGCGGCGCCATTTTTGGAGGCGGGGGCGGGGGCGTTGAGGTGGTGGACGTCTTTCAGCGTGTCCGTGATAGATGCCACGACCTCTTTACGGTCTTCTAAAACTACTGAAGCGCCGGACCTGATGGTTCTGGCAGTCATCGCAGATCTATCTGGCACTTATTTTGCATTCTATGTTTGTCATCTGCTACTCCGGTGTTGTGACGTCACTTCCGTGCTATAAATCGGAGCTTGTGCCCGCGAGTACGCCGATGGCCACAGCTGCTGAAAACGACTGAAAGCGCACAATAAGTCAACAGAAATGCGAACGTCTTTTGATATAAACATGCAGAAGCGACCTGCCACCAGAGCTGGTTCGTCATAAGTATCAGTCACTCATAGATTTCATGCACCTTACGATCAGGGTTTCAAGCGTCTCTAGCCATCTGTCTAGAAGATTTGGGCATCTTAAAATGCATGGAGTCAACATCCCATCCAATCATCCTTAGAGGCTAAGAGGTGTCAAGATATAACGAGCTTGAAATCAGGTTGTGCTCTGCAGGTCAATATGAGATCCGCTGTAGTTTATGTTCAGTCAAGTCTGCCCAGTTGGCTGTAGGCTGTTTTCAGGCACAGTCCGCCAGTTGTGTGTAGCATATAGACACAAGACAGCCAGGTTTGTGTAATGTGTAGACTCAAGATATCTACCTGTGTGTACTGCATAGACCTAAGGGATCCAATTGTGTGTAATGTGTAGACGCAAGATAGCTGTGCGTAGTGTATACTGCTATGTAGTATATAGACACAAGACATCCAGTTGAGGGTAGTGTAGGGACAAAAAGATTACCAGCTGTGTGTAGCGCATGGATACAAAACAGCCAGCTCTGTGTACTGTTTAGAAACAAGAGATCTAGAGTTCTTTCTACTGTATAGATGCAACTCAACCAGTTGGGTGTAGCGTGTAGAGACAAGAAAGCCACTTTTATTAAGTGTACAGAGATCAGTTCGGCAGTAGCGTGTAGTAACCAGCTAGCCAGTACTGTGTATTGCATAAAGTCCACCCCCGCCTGTTGAGTGTATTGTATAGAAAAATGTCACAGTTGTGTGTAGTGTATTTAAACCACCCAACCAGTTGTTGGGTTATACACACTAGACCGTCCAGTTTCTGACTGGTGGCGATGTTGAAACCAGAAAGCTTCTGTGTATTTCGATGTTCTGCTATTATGCCCCTATGTAAATTTGAAAAGGATCTGGCACTCGAGTGGGTCTTTAATAGTAAACTAATGTTGCTGCAATAAACTTCGTGACTGTTTCTTTTAGTGGTATATTTGTTATATTATAAGTTACGTGACTGTTTCTTGTAGTGGTATATTTGTTATATTAAAACTTACGTGACTGTCTATAACGACATCAGGTTTAGGTGGGCCGAACAATTTGCGTTTTTTCTATGGTATCATATTGATTAACAGCCAGGAAAAAAACTACAACGGCTCGGTTTTTCGAATCAACAGTCGATGTGGGTAGGTGGAAGGAGGTAATTGTGGGGGTGTCTGACGAAGAAGGTGTGTCTTGGATTGGTCGGGGTGGGGTGGGGGTGGGGGAATGGCGATATCAGATCTGACGCGGTAACAAAGAAATTTCCGGAGGGCGACTATAGGGATGAGCAAACTTTGAAGATCAAAGTATCCCTTTGATTGGCAGCCATAAAACAGTGTTTCTCTGAGTTTGATAACTATGGATCTTACAACAGCAAATAGATGGCCCTAGTTTATTAGTCTGTGTCGTTCTACTTGTTTACTCGAAGCTACTTATTTCTGCTGTTATTGCCCATTACAAGCAGTTATTGGTCTTTTCGGACACATGCTGTTAAAGTTATGAGATCTCACATCTTGCTAGAAGAAGATGACAATATTCGCTGGCAACAGGTCCGTAAGTATGGAAACAAAGCAAGTGAGAAAGACATTAAGAAGTGAATGCGGGGACACTTGTTTTCCTTCCTATCTAAATGCCCCTTACCCTAGAAAAAAATGAAAACATTTATTGTCAGATTCTTTAAAAAGATGATTATTTAACTATTATTTACTTATTCCTGGACCCCATTTGAGAACGCACAACATAGTACTGTTGAGAATAACTGCTGTAGCAGTGTCCTAGACGTGCAGTAGTCTTCACTCTTCTATTATTGCAAACAGCACGCGCCTCTGACGGGGTGGGGTTTTTTTTTTTCGTCTCGCAGTCGGTTTCCAGCCGTGGTGCTTCGGTGCTTCAATCGTCAGAGCACCTGTAAACGTGCAGAAACAAAAAGATTATGAAAAGTTAACCATCAAAAGTATAAACAACTGTGACGAAACCAGTTAATAACGTAATGTATTAATTTCTTCACCTCTGTGTGCCTTGCTTCCCCTAGGGTATAGGCCTATACCCGTTCCATCTTCATATTCCATCCCACATTGATATTCGTTTGTTATATAGGTTTTGTTTTTACTTTGCGCGGTTATAAATTAGTTCTGTTCGCGTCTTCTTCTTGCGACGGTTCTAAATTGGGCGGTGTGTGCGGGATTTTTTCCGCTCTGTGGTTGTCATTTTCCCCCTCGTGTTTCAGATTTCTATGGCTCAAGCGGATTGCCGAGTGTTAATGAGTTTTGTTGCCTCCGTATATTCCGTGACTCCATCGGCAATCTTATCACGACCAGCAGGATCTCAAAGTAATCTTGTGGGCACAAGCTGATCACAGTTGCACGGACTTGTCGAAAATCTCCAAACCATCTTATTCAGCCGTACTTGCACAATACAAACTGATTGCCCAGCAAGTATACAAGATATCACTGGTTTATTGTAAAACCTCGTCAAAACTGGCCAATAGTGCGCCGAGAACCTTTGGGGAGTTTAATGGATATGAAACGGTCGATATGTAATATGACTGAAGTTTCAGTAAAGTTTGCAAAATAATCAGAGCTGCTGATTCGGCAGGCTATTTATGCAAGAATAAGAACCCGGCAGGTAAACCAGTGCAAAGAGTAGATAATCTGACCCAGTGGGGCTCGGAACTAGTCAAAGCTGAGTTTATCTGCCCAGCTGGAGAGACTCCTCACAACATCGTTAAGTGAAAACCGTGTAGACGGTTTGATGTCGAAAAAATGAAAAGCCGTTTCTGTCAAAATCACAAAGGGTCAGCACAGCTTGTGTGACGTGTTTACGACCCTCTTATCGGCGCAAGAGCCCTTTGAGTCCCACGGCAAACTATTGATTCCTTCGAAACTCGAACGGCCACCAAGTGTTGTGGTTTATTTATTTAGTCACTGATGTCTTTTCTACAATGACATGTCCTTATCTGGGTTCTCGGATTTCAGGCTGCGTTTTCTGTGAAGTAGGAGATATTTCGCGAGGAAATGGAGGAGACAATCAAATTACTCAAAAAGTGGAATTCAGCTGGAGGAGAAAACATTCCAGCAGAACCAGTCCAAGCCCGATGGAAAGCAATGGCTGACGGTCTTTCTGTAATCAAGACCTGCCAGACAGGAGAATGGTCCACCCTTAGGACTCGGTCTCTTATTGTCACAATTCCCCCAAAAAGGTAACTTCCAACTTTGCCAGAACTACCGCACTATCGGTCTGATCAGCCACATAAGCAAAATGCAGCTGGAAGCCGAAAAGATCATCACAGAGAAACAGGCAGGATTTAGAGTAGGGAGCAGCACTACTGATGTTCAGTCTAAGCATACTGTGTGAGAAATAACTCCAACACCAGCAAAATCTCGACTATGTCGTCTCAGACTTCAAGAAAGCTTTTTTTTTAAAAAAAAACAGAGTTTGGCGTGCGGCATTGTGGGCAACTATGAAGATGTGCAGCATCGACAATCTGATCAGTGTTATAGAACAATTCTGCAACAAAGCCATCAGTGTAGTGCTCTTGAGCGGTAGCACAGGTTTCAGGACTGTTGAACATCTTCCTAGAAAGAATCATGGCAGATTCCCTGGAAGGTCATAAAGGAACAGTTAGCATCGGTTGCAGAACAATAACCAGCTTGCGCTCTTGCCAGCAACATTGATGGCAATGCGAAAGAGCTTGCCGACCTGTTGAACGTCTCGACAAGTCATCGACAGCCTAAGGCACGGAGACCAGTGCAGAAAAGACCAAACTAATGATCAACAACACCAGTGACATCAGTACTGACAAAAATCAAGACCAACAACCTAGAATCAGTCCACAGCTTCAAGAATCTTGGGGACGTTGTTAATAATAATCCCAACAAGGTACTGGCAGATCTGCCACGTTCCTTACTTTCGACTTTCTCTTTGCTACGTGTTTGGGTACGGTAGGCTCCCTTGGTTGCATACGTCAACATACGGGTATGTCTAGCGCTGCCAGTACCTTGTTGGGATTATCATTCGATGATTTATAGCGCTCTGTCCTCATTTGTTCTTGACGTTGTTAATGTTGAAGGCTCAAAGCCAAAAGTACTTGTCAGATTAGCACAGGCAACTGCAGCACTTACAAAACTGAAACCATCTGGAATGGCAACGTCCACTTTGACTGCAAGATCAGACTGATGCGCAGCTTTGTCTTTCTCTGTGCTTTTGAGATGTGAACCCCCGACAACCTATCTACAGAAAAGGATTTAAGCCATGGAGAGGAGACGTTTCAGAAACCTCCTTCATATCTCGTACAAAGACCACATCACTATTGAGACAAAATGAAAGAGGATACGGGAAGCCATGGGATCATACGAAAACCTGATCTCAAGATCTTCAGGACTTTCCAAAAGCATTCTGCAAAGGTACGGTACGGGGAGAAAGAAGAAAAAGTAGGCAGAGGAAGCGATGGGAAAACAGCATCCAAGAATGGACTGACTTAACGTTTGCAGACATCTAGAGACTGACAAGGGCTGGGTGGCCCTGATGATTGCATTAGTCGCGGAATGGACCAGATGGCCAAGGTGAGTGACGATGCTTGTCGCTGGAGGCTGGTGTGACAGCACCCTGACGTTGCGGATGAGATGCGCCACAATTTGTCGATAAGGACCTCAGCCTTGGCAGTGCAGTTCCCTCAGGCTGGCAAAAGCCAGCCAGTAGTTCTTACCACACCTGGTCCTTTCAGCCTCGGTTCCAATCATTAGTGACGAATGCTGATTTATGTACAGGTCTCGCTCAATAGAGTACACGAAAAAGACACACAACACAGAAAAACAAGGCGCTTACACAACACAGATAACACACACAACACAGATAAACAAGACACACAACAAACAAGGTGCTTACACAACACAGATAAACAAGACACACAAACAAGGCGCTTACACAACACAGATAAACAAGACACACAGATAAACAAGACACACAACAGACAAACAAGGCGCTTACACAACACAGATAAACAAGACACACAACACAGATAAACAAGACACACAACAGACAAACAAAGCGCTTACACAACACAGATAAACAAGACACACAACACAGATAAACAAGACACACAACAGACAAACAAAGCGCTTACACAACACAGTTACACAAGACACACAACACAGATGAACAAGACAGACAACAGACAAACAAGGCGCTTACACAACAAAGATAAACAAGACACACAACACAGATAAACAAGAAACACAACAGACAAACAAGGCGCTTACACAACACAGATAAACAAGACACAACACAGATAAACAAGACACACAACAGACAAACAAGGCGCTTATACAACACAGATAAACAATACGCAACACAGATAAACAAGACACTTACACAGCACAGATAAACAAGACACTTACACAACACAGATAAACAAGACACTCACACAGCACAGATAAACAAGGCGCTTACACAACACAAATAAACAAGACACTTACACGGCACAGATAAACAAGACACATAAAGATAAACAAGACACTTACACAACACAAATAAACAAGACACTTACACAGCACAGATAAACAAGGCGCTTACACAGCACAGATAAACAAGACACTTAGCACAGATAAACAAGGTTCTTTCACAACACAGATAAACAAGACACTTACACACCACAGATAAACAAGGCGCTTACACAGCGCAGATAAACAAGACACATAACACAGATAAACAAGACACTTATACAGCACAGATAAACAAGGCGCTTACACAACACAGATAAACAAGACACTTACACAACACAAACAAGACACACAACACTTTAGTTCCAGCTATTTTCGAAAGCGAAACCGACTGCGGCACTTTGCGATCACATGGTGAGTATCTAGGACAACAATTCACGTAAGACGCGCTCAGACGAATACACACAGCCACGCACACATACATTCAACGCACACACGCCCACACACTCGCGTACATTTACGCATACGTGCACACGTATCCATACATTTATATATGTGTGTGTAACTGGGAGATGATAAGAAGCATTAAGCACGACAGCCAGAAGGCGCTGTCTTTCAGAGATGAGGTTTTTGATGTGACAGTGTGTTTTGGTCTGACGAAGAGAAACATGAAAAGAAAAAAAGTGAAGGCGTAAGGAAGCTACAGCAACGGAGGCCATGGGTCGGACAATCAGTTCCTGGGTCAGCAGTGAGACTGGGGCCACTGGAAGTGGCGCTCACGAAACGCGCTCTGTCTGAAGATAAACAACGTGCAGAGGGCGCACTAGTGACATGAATCGCGTGACTCAAATTTCTGATATTTTAAAAACCAATTGCAATGTTACACATTCTATGCAGACACTTTATTCCCACTCAATGTCAGCGACATTGTACCAGACAAATGTTCCACTGGTCAGATATATTTATTGACTGTGCACCGCACAGGGGACTTTCGGGGCTTTCATGTTGGACACAAAACCACGCTCCTACGCTTACCTGTCAACTTCAAAGACACCGCCAGTGGGTGCTGACGCGGGAGGAGACAGGTTTACGACAGGTGGTGGCGATAAGCGAGAGGGAAGAGCATTGACTAGCTCACGAGCAGCTCAGCTTTCGGGACAGTGCTGGGAGGCATCACGCTAGCGTTGCTGGAGCAAGGAGTCGCGCGGCTCTACGTGGCGGTGACGTTTTTGTGGGGTTGGGAGGGTCCGAAGGCTGGGGAAGAGTGTGAATGAATCGAAAACGCACCAGGTAACAGTCAATGTAACAGTCGGGTGACATCATTTCTCCCCTCACTTCTGGAGAACTGTTTTCTCGCACAGTCAGCTGACTGTGTCGCAAAGTAATTCGATATTGTGAGAAGTTTCTGTCACTGCCATCACAAGTGTTATAGTGATCGAAAGGTTGGTCACCAATGACGTTGGAATCCCTCTAGTGACGTATTCGTGTTTGATAATACATTTTTAACAACGAAAGCCGTCTCCAGTTGTGTATGTCCTTAAATGCAGAGTGTAAACAAATTTATTTATCCCATTTTGGTTGGGAAGTTTAACAGATTCCAAGATATCAGCTGTCTAAATGAATAGTTTTAAACTTTTATTTATCTTCCACATTGCTCTTGTGAATTTAGCCTCATTTGCTTGCTTCAAAATGAAAAGGAGTAAGGAAGCAAAAGGCTTTGCCCACTTAAGTCTCATGATCGGCGGTCAGCGATAGCGGCGTGCATCAGGCTCGGTGTTTATTTACCACGTCGGATTGGATCTCTTTATCAAGAGAAACTCACAAATGGGGGAAAGAATCAGTAAAACATTTGCGAATATATTAATGTTATTTTGGTCGTAAAGTTTGTCGAAAAAAGTGATATGTAATGTTGGAAACTTCTTTGTAAAATGTTATTGCTCTAAAGAAAAAATCCATTTTTTTTCCTGTACTGAAAACTGTATAGGGAATGCGGAAGATCTCCTACCTACACAGTAGTGAACATGGCTACGGAAACAGCAGTAGACATGGGGGTGTTGACAACAGTAACATGGCTACGGAAACAGCAGTAGACATGGCGGTGTTGACAACAGTAACATGGCTACGGAAACAGCAGTAGACATGGCGGTGTTGACAACAGTAACATGGCTACGGAAACAGCAGTAGACACGGGAAAACAGCAGTAGACATGGCTACGGAAACAGCAGTAGACATGGCGGTGTAGACAACAGTAAACATGGCTACGGAAGCAGCAGTAGACACGGGAAAACAGCAGTAGACATGGCTACGGAAACAGCAGTAGACGTGGCGGTGTTGACAACAGTAACATGGCTACGGAAGCAGCAGTAGACATGGCTACGGAAGCAGCAGTAGACATGGCTACGGAAACAGCAGTGGACATGGCGGTGTAGACAACAGTAAACATGGCTACGGAAGCAGCAGTAAACATGGCGCTGGAGACAACAGTAAACATGACGGCGTAGAAAACAATAACCGTGTCGGCCGAGAAAAGAGTAAATATGGCGGTGGAGACATCAGTGAAAGTGATGGTGAGGACAGCGGTAAATATAGCGGTGGAGACAACAGTAAACATGGAAGCGGAGACAACAGTAAAGATGGAGGCGGAGACACGGCACACAAGCATCTCCACACGGTCTGCCATGGCCGGTATCTGGGTGCACATCTTATCAGCGTTTGTGTTCATTATGAAAATTACTTGCCTGACCCCGTGTCAGGTTCGTGCGAGCTCTGGAAGCTGAATAGGCTTCCTGTGTACAGGGGAGGGGGTGTTAAATCGGTTCTTGTGCGCGGGAAAACGGTAGATGGGGGGATGGGGTCATGTCGGTGCGAGTCACGCTTGGCTGAGTTGTAAGCTTCGCACGTGCTGGTCTTATCGTCAGCGCGGCAAACGGTGGCAAAACTAAATACTCACGGTGCTGGGTGTCAGCACATTACAGCGTCCCAGAGCTAGGTAGCAAGCGAGCAACAGATAGAAAAAGGGAGAGAGAGGGAAGGAGAGAGGAGAGAAAGACGTTATCGCTTGGTACTGTTGTTCTTTCAGCACAGCTGGCACCATTCCATGTTTGAATACTGGCCGCTCAAACAATCAGTCAAGAAAGATAACAAGAAGCCAAGAAATCTAGCGATGACAAGAGCAGGCAACACTGGGGGAAGCTATACTTTTGCACTAATATAGCAGCATTACAAGCACTAGCGGACCACATATCTTTGAGGCTATACAATATCAGTATACTACTGTGCATTTCATTAGCAGTTACTATTGTTATATAATCACCAAAATTCCAGCAAGAGTACACCCCACATGGGTATACAGCACGAGCATGACAGGATTTCACTTTCTAACCGATCAGAGGTCATAGCTGTATGTTCACACCACCTTAGTGGCATAACACTCTCAGGTGAAGTACCTTGGCAGACACTCTTGGTAGAAAAAGTGCTCGCCGAAAAAGAAAGAGGGTGGGCTGTTTGGGCGGAAGTTTTTTCTAGCGGCCGCCGTATACTGAGGATTTAATTCCAATCAGAAACAGTGATGACTGTAGCAGGCAAAATCCAGGCCATGCATTTTACCCGCAAGTCAACTGGGTTCACCCCTGTCTCGTACCAAATGACGGGGTCCACCATCTGTTTATATGTGAACCGCACGCCGCCTCAAAGCAAGCTCCCAGAAACTCCCTGGCGTGTTTCAGTGATTTCATCTTGTTGCCTTTTGTAATGCGCTCTGATTGTCTTGTCTGCAAACACTATTTGCAGTCTCTGCGAGCCTTTGAAGCTGAAGCGAGTCCAAGACAGTGAGTTGTGCCGAGTCACAGGGTGTGGGTAGGCCGAGGCCACTGTTTCTTGTGAAGTATCTGGTCTCGGTATTGCGCGGCTTGATGGCTTGCGCAGTCCAGGGTCTTCGAGGTGAGCGCCTCTAGCGGCAAGAAAACTTGTCACTGCTTTTGATGCTACAGTCATGGGGAGAGAAACAGATTCAAGCTTCCGTCAGCACTGTCGCTCATGCGTACTGTACCCCTTCGTTGTCCTTAGTGACCGGGCAGCACTCTGGAACCTTTTCACACAAGGCAAATTCTGTGCACGGCTGTTTCTAACTAGTCGCCTATCGAATATCACTGCGGCAGTATGGCTAGTACACTCGATGTTTTACGAAATCTGCGGTGAAATTGTAAACAAAACAAAAAAAGAGTGAAGAGCCATGCCAAGATACTGAAGAACTAAATGGTCTCAGGAAAAGGAGTCTTTATTACTGAAGGGCTGGCGGCAGACTGCTCCCTCCCCCGTCACGTGATCCCTACTTTCTAGTGCGTCGACTATGCGCAACGCATCGAGGTGGCACTTTGTTCTGATTCACATTAAAAATTGAAAAGCACTTTGATTACAGGTTGCTGTATCTTTTAAAAAAAACCACCTACCCCACCCACCCCAACCCAACCCATTGTACCCCACCCCCAACCCAACCCCTTGCTGCACTTCTCTGCTTTTTCTCTGTAATGCACGTGCAGTGTGAAGGGTATTACCGTACACGTGTAGACGCTGTACATGTCGATATGTCCGACCTGTCTAGACCCCGAAAAAAAGATGTAAGGGAAGATGCGTATGTATCAGTGTGAGGGCTGGGAGGGTGGAAGAGCGTGAGGAGAGCCTGCTCTGTAAATGTGGCAATGATTGTGATGTACACATGGGGTTCATGGGTTGTCCAGGTACAGTGAAGATCGCGGTGATTGTGATGTACACCTGGGGTTAATAGGCTGTCCAGCTACAGTGCAGGCCGCAATGATTGTGATGTACACCTGGGGTTACCAGGCTGTCCAGCTACAGTGAAGATCGCAGTGATTGTGATGTACACCAGGGGTTACCAGGCTGTCCAGCTACAGTGAAGATCGCAGTGATTGTGATGTACACCTGGGGTTACTAGGCTGTCCAGCTACAGTGCAGGCCGCAATGATTGTGATGTACACCTGGGGTTACCAGGCTGTCCAGCTACAGTGAAGATCGCAGTGATTGTGATGTACACCAGGGGTTACCAGGCTGTCCAGCTACAGTGAAGATCGCAGTGATTGTGATGTACACCTGGGGTTACCAGGCTGTCCAGCTACAGTGCAGGTCGCAATGATTGTGATGTACACCTGGGGTTACCAGGCTGTCCAGCTACAGTGAAGATCGCAGTGATTGTGATGTACACCAGGGGTTACCAGGCTGTCCTGCCACAGTGAAGATCGCAGTGATTGTGATGTACACCTGGGGTTACCAGGCTGTCCTGCCACAGTGAAGATCGCAGTGATTGTGATGTACACCTGGGGTTACTAGGCTGTCCTGCCACAGTGCGGGTCATATGCTGGCTCCTCCCCAGTGCCCGAGCGTCAGAACCCGAGGCTTTGTGGTGACACGCAGTCTGTAACACTAGCCCCTTTCTCCGCCTCTCTTCACCTAGCTGCACGCTCGTGCGCAGAGCGGGCGGATCTGAGGGAAAACTGATTATGTCATAACTTTGGTACATAGAACCAGCAACCCGCTGGGAGCGACCAATAGACTAAATGAGCAGCACCCGCAGATGGTGCAGGAAAGCACTTTTATCCCTCACTTGGCCTCTGGGTAACGACAACTTCAAACGGAGCACAGGCTAGATGGCGCTTCTCCTTGCTGGAAAAAAACTAAGTACATTTATGTCTCGCGTGAGAAGCAGTTTGTTCCTGGCTGGCGCACATTGAATATTTGCATCTGTGCTCAAACAGAAAAGCAATTTTGGCATAAAGATACCCCGCTGCTAATTTCGTCTATTTGGCTACGGAACGCCAAGCTTTTCTGTAGCTTTGATTCTTGGTCTAAGTGTGTTTAATTCCCTGCCAGCGGTTGATTTTTGTTCAAAGAGATACAGAGAATTTTGAGTACAAATGCAGGTACCTCTTACTTCTCTTCTAGCGCAAGGGAAAAAAAGGGCAAGCGCCTTAATTTGAATAGCAGCAGGGGATGATGGGAAAAGCACGTGCAAAACGCGAGCATTACAAAGTGCGGTGCGCTGTCTATGTGCACCGACTGTACCTGTTTCTCTATCCCTTCTCATTGCGCACTTCATCTGGTTACAGTTCTCCCATTAGCTGCGAAAATGTCAAAAACCGGAGCGAGCAAAGACACGTAAAAACTAACGCCGCTAACCGCAGGCGTCGGAGATGCACAAGGGGAGATAAACTGCACCCATCTCTCTTAGTTGTGAGAATTATCCCGTTAATCGTGCTGAACAGAGGTCGTTTGGGCTCTTGTCATGACCGTGTTTATCACCCAGTCCAGTCGATCTCAGGAACATCTTTCCCTTGTGTCAGAGCCCACCAGGCGACTGACAGTCCCTGTGTAAAATTCACACACTTTTGCCAAGATATGAATTGTCAGTGGGTTTGTGCCCTTAAGGGGAAAAGCACAAGCCAAGGTTCGCAGCGCGTGGAGAGCAGACACTGGTTCTAGCGTTCTGGTGCCCGACTTTTCCAGTACTTCTTTTGTACAGTATCTTGTCATAAAGTCGGGTCATTTAAAATCAGATTTCAAACCTTCTTCAATGTTCTTTACTGTCTTCAACACGTCAGAAATCTGCTTACATAGGAAAGTGTGTCTGCTCATTTACAATACCTATATCTGCCCCCGCCTAACTTCTGGTGATGTTTCTTTTAATTAGCGCAGTTCAAGGGCACACGCAGACCTCAGTCAGCACCAACTGATCTCTTTGGCCCTTTCTTTGCCCTTGTTCCCGTTTTGACTTTCTTCAGCGTCATGGGCTGAATGGACGTCTTACACGTACATACATACACACGCACTCACAGACGCACACAAGATTTGAACAAAAATCCTCAGAACAGTCAGATAAGCCTACATGTAACTCTTGATTTGTCTTGGCTTGCTCCGTGCAGATCAAGCAGATCTGTACCCGAAACACACACCGTCCGGTTAAGAAAGGCCTTCAGATAGCTCCACTGGGCATGGCATGTGCACTGTAAGCGTTTCTGCGGATTAATATTTAGTTTATTGTTTATTTGAGTTTCAAATACATTTTGAACTACTAGAGAGGAGAAAGGAGAGAAGGAGGGAGAGAGAAATAGAGAGAGAATAGAATATAGGCTACTTGAGTAGCACCTTAACTTTCGTCTGAAATGAACTCGGTGCTCTCAACCGCGTCAACAGTTTTCTGTCAACACAGCACAAAAGGTGTCTTTTGTAGGCCTCATACTGCGATGGGACAGTCGCGGCTAGTGTTTCGACACCGAAAAGTCATCGAGTTTGTAGTCGTTAGAAACTGTGTCGTATCCACAAAACCTTTTGAGCCAGCTTTCACTGTAAATATCCTTGCACAGCGGTTGCGGTCTCTTCAAACAGCTGCTGTATCATCAGGCAGCAGCACGTCTGGATTGTGTCTGTGTTTACGTCTATGTTCACGTCTGCTTTCATGTCTGTGTTCAGTGAACAGGGAAAGGTGTGGTGCCTGCACGCTCCTTGTCGTCGATGCAAGAAAGACATTTGGCGACAGTCACGTGTCCCCCTCCCCCCACCCCCATAGACGAGCATTAAATGCGACAGGTCCTAGACAAAACGTTGTCAGGGCAAAGCATGACGAGAGAACAGTGTTAAGACGAGAAGTCCCTGCGAGATGAGAGATCAGCGTAAGGGATTGTCCCCCCCTGAAGTAAACAGCGTTGCTTGTGCAGTCTTACTGTCATCCTTGATCATGCAGTCTTTTAGTCATTGAAGAACAAGGTCACTTTAGTAAATACAATGCAAAAAGAAACAATAAAATAAGTACAGTCTCTTCTTCCTCCCACTTCACAGTCATACCCACACGCGCACGCGTACAAGCACGTCCTCGCATAGGCACCCATGGAATATTCCCCCTCCCCAAAACACACACGCATGTACCTGTACACTATATATATATATCCCCAGCCACCTACACACACACGCGCGTCTCATGTTCATTGCTAGTTAGAGCGAACATTGTTTATATTTCTTGATTTCAACCAACAGCCTAAGCGTTTTGTCACCCAGGTGTCCAGCCAGCCATTTAGCAACACACAATTGTTTCAGAACTCGAGGACAGCATGGACATGGCTGACGCGTATGGCAGCGTTGGGGACCTGGACAAGCCCACAGGCAGCGGTCAGCATGTTGGAGGATCGGCGAGCATGTTAAACGGGGACAGCACGGGGATGCCGTCCATAGAGACGCTGCTGCTGAACATCCAGGGTCTCATCAAGGTGGCCACAGACACCGCACGGCACCAGGACAGACAGGGCAGCCAGGACAGAGGTCAGCCTCGACACTGTGCACGCACGCGTTTCTGGTCACTTCTCTCCTCTCATTCTCTGAGTGCACGTATGCCTGCGCGCGCGCGTTTGTATATATATATATATGCATATGCATGTCTGTCCGTCCTCAGTGTGGCTGTTTCTGTCCGTTCAACTCTTTTCTTTCAGTCTTCCCACGCCTTCTTGGCAGCAAAGGGCTTTAACGTATAAACATTGTTCTAAGAAGTCATGAGTTAAGTGTAAACCGAAAAAATAATCACACACTCGGGCATACGCACGCGCACACACACATTTACATACATACATTCACACAGACACACAGATACACGAGAGCCGTCATTATATCTACACACTTGACCTTTTGAACTGTGTCATGGAAGAGCAAAGTGGGTTTGTTTTTATTTAACGGCAGAATATTTCGCATGTTAAAGAACAGGGGATTCTACTCATTTTGTGCGCAGATTCGTTACAGAACCACCACCCCACCCCCACACCCCCTGGGATGTTTTTCGCGCGAGTAGCTGCCCTTTCTTGACTCTGAGAACGTTGCTTGCCCCCGTTTCCTCTCCTCACCAACTGCCACTCCCTGCAAATCCACATTGACACGTTTTGAGAAGAATGAACAAGAGAGATAACTTAATCAGCAAACCGATTGCAAGGGCGAGAACTAACGCACAATGCAGGAGTAATCACAAGAAGAAGGGGCCGACAAGTCTTCTCTCGCAAAGGGACACCAGGTAACTCGAGTGCAATTTGTTCATTAGTTATGTCCCTTTTATGCGCTGGTCCTGCCATGAAGAGGAAAGCGTCTGGCGGTAAGCGGAGAGCTGCGGGCGAATTAATCTGCACACGGCTTGCCGGCAAAAGCACGTGCATACTCCACAGAAAGCGGGCACCAGTGGAATGGACACATTCAAAAAGGCTTATAGAGTTGCTTTAATTATTGTCCTCACGACTAGCGGCGCGGAAGGGCGAAATCAGTACGAAAAATAAGGATAGTCTTCTTGGCAGATGAGAATCGTCAACGGCTTCATCCTTTCTGTTCTAGCTGTGCAGTCTTGCCATCCTTTTCTTTATCCGGGGCGCTCCGTCACTCAGTTGTAACTCGTGCTTGTCATCGATACAGGGGCTGTGTTCGAATCCCGTGTCCGGCACATGTACTTTCTTCATGTACCACCTGTTGGCAGGGCTGGTCATGGAGGAGTTTTCTCCGGATCTACTCTGGTTTCACAACCCCCTTCCTCTTCACCCAACACCTTTCATCGCCTTTGCCCTACCTACCACTGTTCATGAGGTAGTCTTCGTTGCTGACGACGTTAAAAAATAACCAACCAATCCTTTTCATTATCGATTGTCAGAGAGTTTCCTCCGCTTGGGGGGGGGGGGTGGCGGGCTGGATAGCTCAACTACTAGAACGGCGGACCGTTGTTGGTTTGAATTCTAGGGTGGTCAAGGATTATTTCATGGAATTATACATTGTACAAACTTCATTCAGCCATCTCCCCGCAAAACTGTCTGTTCGCACCGGCCATCTTACTACAGCTATCTGTCTGGTGGTTCTCTTAGTGCATAGCTTAGTAATAGGACCCCATCCCCACTGTAGTCCAGCGTCATGATACGCACCCAGTTTGCGACGGGAAGTTAAGCAACCTACAACCAACCAACCACTTTAGTCTGTCTGTCTGTCTGTCTTTGTCTCTTTCTCTCTGTTTTTGGCCGGGCCGTCGGTCTGTTTGCAGCTCGTGCTGAAGCCGTTTCGCTCGCTGTTTCCTCAACATGTTGAAAGAAGTCCTGACATCACCGCTTTGTTTCTGAGACCACACCCTTGTTGCTTTATTTCCTAAACACTTCCATTTCTTGACCAAATGTTGATAGGCAAATGTTTGAGCTCTTTGCTGGCAAAAGGTGACTAGAAGGCACGAAATTAAAATGTCGTGGCACAAAGCGCAAGTCGATCAACGAATTAGCAGCACGACGAGACATGGTCAGGACGGTGGATGACCTTGGTGACAGGACAGCCATTAGGAACGCGAACCGCATGACAATGGACTGATCTGACGAAGACGAGGGATATAATTAACTAGGTTACTGCTAACAGTCATTCAGTTATGTGCCACGTCTTCTCTAAACTTCTTAGACTTCTGCAGATGATTCCAACTTTGTTCTGCAGAGGAAAGCGGGGGAAACAGACGAAGGGACGAGGTAGAAGGGGGAGGGAGGGAAGGAGAAATAACCGAGGCGAAATAAATTTCTGCTTTTACTCTGCTGGGGAAACGTACAGCAAGAAGCATTCAAATGACATTAAAACAGCGAAAAGCTATTTAACATTATTTTGAAAGCTGACAGCAGGTAAAAGAAAGCCATAGTGCACAATCTTGCTACGATGGAGAGAAACGATTTGTAATTATTATATAAACATATAAACTAGCTGTTGAGCTGAAGTGACTACTGCACACACTCTCTACAACGACACAATATTTACTTGTTATCTAAGGCCGTCGTGTTGTAAAGCAATAGAAGCTTCTCTGTGTCATTGGTACCTGCCAGGGATTCGTTCTCATTAGCACTTAAGCCAAGAACTAACAGTTGATCTGAGTAAAATATTTTTGTAAACCTCACAGAAACAACAGCTAAAATTATCTTAAACATTATGCGTGCACCTAACTACTCGACAAAAATGGAATAAACCCAGAAAGTTTTTAATTGTAGCCCTGTAATCAAACTAAGGTGTCAGCTTGTGTCACTGTAGTGGCACATCTTTTGCAAAACAAATTCAGTTTAGAGTGATAAACCTGACTAAATAAACAGCGTTTTCGACAGGTATAGGTAAAGCGTGATTTCAAAGAGGAGGGTATGGGAGGGGGCAATGGAAACGGGGGATAGCTGAGGAAGGGGGTGAGTGAAGAGTCGAGGCTTAGGAGCAAAGCCTGGTGCTTCCATGATGTGATCTGCCGGCGATGACGGGAAGTGTGTGGTGGATGGCGAACGCATAACGGAGTTGACACCACTGGTCTCCAACAAATGGAAAGAGCCTCTCGTCCGAATTAGACAAAAATAACCCGCGCCCTGCAGACGCATTTACGGGCCTAGGAAACAGACATCAAGAGTGGAATTTAATTTCACTTAATACCCAGAGAGTGTCTTTGGGGCTGCCAAGTAATTTCTGTCGGACAAATAGGCAAAGTAGCAAAACAAGAGAGGGAATTCAATTTCACTTCGTGTGTTGAGGCGGCGGCCGCCATGTCCAATGAAATGGCTGCCACGTGATGTTCTGCGCCTGCTGGCGCCCGAGGCTGACTCCCCGTGGCCGGGGGCTGTGTCGCATTCTGCCGGGGATACTGGATGCTGGATAGGCATTTTCACATTCCCACCACTGCTCCTGCAGCAGAAAATGACCTCAGTGTGGTGTGGAGCCACCTGAATGGTCTCTGACGACCGTCTGGATGCAGATGACCCAGCTTCACAAACCCCACAAAGGACACCAGACTTGACCGTTCATGTACGTGCGCGCGTGTCTGATGTTGTGCAGTTTAAGTTACTTAGAAAGGGACAGATAGGGGGCACTGTATGAGAATCATAGATTCTGAAAGGTAGCCTATACATGCGTGCACACGTTTGTCCTCCCACTCGACCCCCAGGTCCCCTCCCACCCCATCACCCACCCTGACATTAAAGAGGGGAAACACCTAGATACAGTAGGTTATATTCTCAGAGCAGAAACAGGGTTGTAGTTTTTGTTATTTTTAGAATCTTTTATCATGTCTGTTTTATAGATACAATGGTGTCGATCCACTTCACAGCATGTCCATCTGGTAAACACATTGTCATGGACACAATCGTCAGCAGGTCCATCTTGTAGACACATTGTCATGGATACAGTTTGTTCATATTGTGGACCAAATGACTTGGATACCTGTTTTCAAGAATAAGTAATGTAGATACGGTAACGTGGACACAGTCCTCAACATATCGATATCGCAGACGATGTCTCTATTATCCCGGTATTGTATACAGTCATTTGGATACAGTCCACATGTCTGTATTGTAGACAATGTCATAGGCGCACTTCTCAGACAACTGCATGGATACAGTGTTGCAGGCAACCACGTGGATAGTGTTGTAGACAACCACGTGGATAGTGTTGTAGATAACCACTTGGATACAGTGTTGTAGACAACCACGTGGATACAGTGTTGTAGACGGGTAGATGGGTTCTCTGAGCGTTCTTATTTTGTTATCCTTCCATGCAAACACCTGTAGGACGTCTGTACTGAATTGCGTATATGTTGACATGCCATATACCTGAAATGTATGCGTGGAGTCAGACATGCTCACGCATGCGTGTACTTTCATACGTACATACATACATGGGGGCAATGTGCACGTGGTACCACCCACAGCGCTGTTTCTGTTGCCGTCGGGACACTAACGGCTAACGTTTTACTCATTGAGAAAACTTGCGTGAACCTTCCTAGCTCTTTCTATAAATAAAATGCACCCTATAGTCGGACTAGCGCGTAGTGTGGTGATTTCGACAAAGAGGGTTATTCAATGCAGAACTTGAAAACATCCCTGCTGCAGATAAATAAAATGTTTACAGTCATGTGTCGTATCCCAGACATATAGATACGACAAGCATGTACAGTCCTGAGCAGTCGTATGGCTACAGCGGACAGAGGTTTCGACGATTCTGGATAGGGCTGCACTGCATTACACGTGTAGAGGTACACGCAACCCACACAGTGAACGAATCGTACGCCTCCTTTAACAAAGGGAGGGGGAGATAAAAAGTTAGGAGCAGATTTATTCGTGGGGGGGGGTATTTATCTATTTAATTTTTTATTGAGTAAACGGGGTTCGTATAAAAACTTACCACACAGTTATTCATTCCCCAAGAATAATGAACAGTTTGTCTCATGGTTTAGACTGTTTCGCTTGTTTGGGTGTACCCATGTGCAGGCGCTTTTGCTCATCTGAATATGATGAAAGAGGAAGAAATAGGCTGGGAGGAGGACGAGGAGAGAGGCAGAACTTCAAAGATCCTATTGTTTTTCCAAGGAGAAAGCTTTTGATTTTAATGTATCCAATACAGAAACCATCTGGAGAGCAAAGACATAGTTGTATGTGCACATTACGGCCTTTCCCTAGATTCTGTGCCGTACAAAGCCCTGATTTCAGCCCGGCTCTTTCAGAAAGCCTTGTTTCAAGGGAGGTCATTCAGTTGCCCTCTATTAGGCAGGAAAAGCCAGGGCGATAGGACGCAGTGCTAAAAACCCGCCGGTACAGTCAGACGCGCAGAGCATTAGCTAGAATTTCATTTGCCGCGGTCCTTACGCCATTAGCTCTTGTCTAAAGGGTCCATCTCGCTGTTGTCCCGTAATCAGCCGCTCACCACAGCACAGGGCGCCTTCTTATGCCTTCTCGGAAACGTCTCGGCTAAGAATTGTTCTCGGTTATCTCAGATCAGATTGCCGATGCACTCTACATACGGGTGGAGCCGATTCTGGGCGCTCTTGCAGAAAAATGAATAGGCTTTTCTTTTTAAATGCACCACCGCACTCTTCTTGCAGTTTGTAATATTGACGCTGATGAGACTAGAAAATTCTTGTGATCTTAGGGACGCCAGACAACAGATTCCAAAAGATTTCTAGAGCTAGGGACCAAACAATAGATTCCAAACGATTTCTCGTAAACTTAAACTCCACTGGATTCCTTTGATTATCGCAGGGGGAGACAATTAAGATCATTTTTGTTCATGCCAGTAGCGACAACCAGTCTATAGAGAGCATGCACTTTGTCGTTTCTTCTTTCAATGAGGATCTAAGTTCTCCGAGAGCCAGAATTTGTGATTAATATACTGTATAAGTACTAGCCTATGACGTGCTCCAGCATAATTAATATATTGTATATGTACCAGCCTATGACGTAGCGTGTCTCGGATTAAAAAACTGACTTGACAAGACTAGAGATCACTTAGCGGCACCGGTATCAGATAGAATTTAGACCAAAATAATGCGCTAAATGAAATGAAATGAAAAAAATGACAGAGAAATGAATCTAGCCGTCGATGAAGTTTCTTTGTTCATTTGAAGTATTTTATGAGCAGGTACAACGCACGTAGCTGTAACACAAAATCGTGCGATGCAATAGCTTGTGTCAGCAGTGTGCCAAGTATTCCTGGCGCCAGCTGACATGTTCTGCTTGCTTTCCGTCAGAAAAGCCTGCTACCTGTCTCTCATCGCCTGCATGTCTTTTTGGGCTGCCATTAGGTATCACGCAGGGTACAGCCATTTGCCGTGACCCTCTTCCCACCGTCAGATCAGCCCCTACCTCCCATTCCTCATACTCCCCACTCTAAACAGTGGGGTGGGGGAGGGTCAGTGAATTACGTGATTAGAAAAGTGTCATCCGTACTGTAATTCAGCAAAAGCGAGATTGGTTTATAGAGTTCTTAGGTTACCTAACAACTGTACGGAGAGGTTCAGGTTTCCATGATATATAAAAAAAAAGTGTAGTGTTTACAGAGTTATCATGTAATCTAGCATCTTAAATCAGTGGCTTTAATGTAGTTAGATTACCCAGCAACTGCGTGGCTTGGTGACTCGTTTGGCTGAGTGACCGCGCGGTGCTGGACAGATAGGACGTCACAAGGTGTGGTGAATAGAAAGCACAAAAGGAATATGTTAGTAGGAGCTACAGATTGGATACAGTAAGCATGATGCGTGTGCACTAACATATCTTCCGGTGATTAGCTAACAGTATTTTAACCCCTTGACCTACCCTTCCACCTGCTGCCAACAGCTACCACAAATCTTACCTCATAACACGTAGACCACAAGAAGGCGAGGAGCGACAACTCTAGTGTTTAGCGTTTTGTATATATACACACACCGCTGATGCATTGCGCTCTGCAAGCAGCTGCCGGCGACAAGATGGCTGGGAACTGGGATAGCTGCTTAACTCTAAACTGCGGCTCCGAAGGATTGTTTCTAACTTGTCTGTGTAGGATAGATTGTAAGACGAGCACCTCGTTCATTTCATATGTGCATTATTATTAAATATTAAAAAGGAGTGTGACCTGCAGCAGATACAGAGGACGATGGGTTCGGATCCCGTGTCTGGTTCATGTAGCACCTCTTTATAAGGAATAATGTTCGTCCAACATGAAATTAAAGCGCAGTTCATTTTTTTAAAAATGCAACATACTACAACATGCTAGAACAATCATGGATCTTGCCTGGCGATGACACTCGGTGGCAGACTTAGAAATGTGGGTTATTATACACTACCTGCTGTGCATGTAGAAGACCCTCTGTTCTAACAGACGTGAATGTAGGACCTGGGGTGGGAGCGAGGGAATTATGTGCGTTGTCTGCCTAGACCGTAACTTTAGCCCCAGTAATAAATTGCAGCTGCAGAAATCAGAAAGCCATTCATTCGACGGATACAATTTTGAAAGTCTTACTTTGCCATTGCTGAGTTGACAGTCATTAAAATTAAAAGCAAAGCTTAAAAACTTAAAAGACTCAACAGCAGGCCTAGCTTGAAAACCATCAGACCATCTATCGCGGCGGGATGCCAGTCTTTAGCGAGTGGAATGGAGAAAGCAGACGCAGGAAAAAGAATTTCAGAATCCAGAGGAATAAGCCAAAAAAAAGAAGAAGAAGAAGACGCCTACAGAATACCCATTTCCAAATGGTTAAAAGCGAGTCTTCCACTGCAGCTTTGATCTCGATTTGCTCGCTGAAATTATCAGCCGTCTGTCAAATCTGTCCATGAGTCTAGTCACAATGTCAAGTGTCAAATACCAAGTGGCAAGTACCGCCACAACTTCAAGTGTCGGTGAGTGCCGTCACAACTTCAAGTGTCGGTGAGTGCCGTCACAACTTCAAGTGTCGGTGAGTGCCGTCACAATTTCAAGTGTCGGTGAGTGCCGTCATAAGTTCAAGTGTCAGTGCGTGTCGTCAAAATGTCAAGTGTCGGTGAGTACCGTCACAACTTCAAGCGTCGGTGAGTCCCGTCACAACGTCAAGCGTCGGTGAGTGCCGTCACAAGGTCAAGTGTCGGTGAGTACAGTCACAACGTCAAGCGTCGGTGAGTCCCGTCACAAGGTCAAGCGTCGGTGAGTGCCGCCACAAGGTCAAGTGTCGGTGAGTACAGTCACAACGTCAAGTGTCGGTGAGTACAGTCACAACGTCAAGCGTCGGTGAGTCCCGTCACAAGGTCAAGTGTACTCTTGTCTCAGCTCCTCGCAGACGCCGCCTTTGAAATTCAACGCTTTAATGAGTCAGACATCCTTTCCTCTGCAGCGGACACTGGAATCAATCGCAATTTTTATCAAAGGCTGTCTGGTCCCAGCTAGTGAGCTGTCGTTCGAAGAGAAAACGATAAAACGAGAGGATGGTCACTATTCTTTCAACTTGTATATTTCTGCCATTTCGGTACCGCTTTTATTTTCCGCAATTTTTTGAACATTTGTATAGAAAGAAATATACGCAAGTGACCTTCATCCGTCGTACTATACGTCTGTAATGCTGTTTCCTGACAGATGCAGCGCTGTGCCATGTATAGACTGTACGAGGCGCCAGTCTCGAAAACTGTCTCTTTGTGGTTCAAGTGAGGAAATGTGTCACCGAGTGTTACTGACAATAAAAGTGTCGTCACAAAATCCTCTGGTTCTTTCTTGCCGTATGGGTGAAAGGTATCCCGCATAATATTATAGTAATGTTCACGTTATGAGCCATATACGCGGCTCAACGCAATCGTCGGAAAGCAGTTATAAGAAACTAGTTCAGCTATTCGCAACAAAACATAATCCTTTAAAAACTTGGACGCAATATTCTTTACACAAACACATTTGCTGAAATCTAGAAGAAGAGAAACTTCCTGGTAGAATTCGAAATTCCTCACCGAGACTAGATGAAGTCGTTAATGCATGCTGTCGGACTAGTTCTTCGCGTCTGCTTTCAGTTCACACGGCTTTGTTCCGCTGTGTGTTTGAAACCCTGACCTTCAGCGTAATGTAGTCACTGCAAGGTAACACAGTAAACGTTTGCAACGAATTGAACTGAGTGTAGTGTAAGCATACGTTTGTAGCAGTTAGATTGCGTGCTTCCTGCACAGATTGAGTTTATGTGATTTTAATACATATAAAGCAAGAAGTTAGAACGTATTATGTGTGATTCATTTATAAAAGAAATAGCAAAACAGAGTGTAAGCAAGTTAGAGCGTGTGTGTTTGTACTGCTAGACTGTGCAGTTGCTGCGGATATAGAAAAAACGCCTAGTGTTCTTGTACAAGCTGACTCCAGGACTACATCTCTCCTAGCAGGTTAGAACGCGAAATGCGCAGCTTCACCGAGTCCGTGTGACAGGACAGCATGGGTAGCTGCGTGCTGTCACGTAATACTGGTAACTCTAGTCCCCTTCCCATCTCGGTGCAATGCTACCCAGGCTACTGAGGCACGTGCATACACCAAGGGGTCTGTGTAGTCGATGGGACGAGCTGTGACAGCCTGTGCGTGTGCACATATATGTGTGCATATGTTTGTGCGTGCGTGCGTGCTTGCAACCCTGCAGATCGCCACTCGGCCAACAGCGGGGTTTGTCTCCACTGTGCAGCACCGGTAGCAGAAACTTGGCACAAAAACGTAAGACCAGATTCTAGCAACTCTTCTGCACATTTCCAACAAAGACAAGTAATTCGTCAGGTCAAGTCAGGTCAGGTCATCACACCTGACCGCCGCCGACCGGTCTAGACAAGACGCTGTGCACTGTCCTGCACTCAGTGACTCCATACGGGCACCGGCGGTAAAGCAGAGCCGTCAAGGTGGATCGCCTGCCAATCTCAGGCTGGAGCCAGTCGCCTGGAAACACAGCTGTAATCGTCATGAGCAGAGTTGGTTTCCACCGGAACTCGCAAGGGCAGCGCGGGAAGGGAGAGAACTGCGAATTTCCCGACCAATTTGTTCAGTGTGCGTTTGTGCAAGAAGACCTGCTTTGTTTTGAGGGCGAGTCCGGCGTCACTGGACCAGTTTTAAACAACGGTTGCAGTTTTCTCGAATTTCCTTATATTCAAAGCTGTTGCTGAAGTCCAAAGATCACCCCGGTTTCCCTTTTCTGCCGAGTGTAGTTCGGAATCTCAGCTCTGTGCGAAGTGCCATCTCTGTGCCATAGGTAACTTCTATGACGTCAGCTCAGTGCCTATAGGTAGAAGACCATGACAGACAGTTGTTTACTTTCTCCTATTCTAGATGGTCCCTGCGAGAGGGAAGTAAGAAGCAAATCAGGTTGGTTAATCTGTGTGGACTGCTGGTTAATCTGTGTGGACTGAACAGTGCTTTTCGGCTCTTTCATATAACGCCAAACAGCATTGCGAGGTGTTGGGCTACCTTCTCATTTCGTTTTACAAGGTCTGTAATCCGGCCAATCGCCTACATCCTCACTGACCAAACTCCGAAGAGCAGGCTTTTAGACAGGAGTCTGGGCAGAAGTCCCACAAACGAAAAATGATATACTTCTAACAACGAGGTGCCAAAGTGTGTCCTGCCACTACACGGGAGTGAAGAATAAAAATAATGGATAGATAGACAGATAGATAGAGAAAAGAAAGAAAGTAAAAAGTTCGGGAAGATTCTTGAGGAAGTAGGCAGACCAGAATGAACAACCAAAATGTCGCAAGCCGACAATAGCGCGCCCCATAGTACAGCAAAAAGGAGAGGAGAGGGAAAGATGCTTTCATAAAAATACTTTCCACATCACTGCCCATATGTGAACACTCGCGGGAGAAAGAATTTATTCACGTAAGACGTATTAGGAACAGAACTGTATACGTACTGACAGAGTAAGAGGCGGCCATTTGCACCGCCTATCCTTGCACCAACAGACAATCAGTGTTTAAGTTGCATTTGGTCGGCAGACGCCGCTTGATGAAAACCTAGCCAAGCGAGCAGTTTCTCTCAGACAATCACATTTTATGGCAGCTTAGGCAGAAGGGGTGGGGGAGAGAAGGGAGGGGTGAGTTGTGGGAGAGAAGTCCATCTAGCAGCTCAAGGGGGGTACCAAATTTTCCTTCCATTATTTTTCCATCAGAGCTGGGCGTTCGCCATGTTGGATTGTCGGTGATTGTGGGCGAAGACGTTCACCGTCTTTCTGATTGTCGTATCAAAGCGGCGGCCGCACTGTGCGCGCGCCAACATATTTATGTTCCAGAGAGTAATCTAAACGTTGCCAGTACTCACCTTACTCACTGATCACAGCTGTGATCAGCCGTGAGCCAGCTGCGACGAATGGCATGCATCGCCTAGTTTCACGTGCTGACCATTATCCCTTTATTGGCAGCTTCCATATATATATCCCGTCTTCAGTTGGTGACCTATAAATACAGATTCTTTATTTGTAGAGTTAATTTGAGTAAATGGGTTAGATAAATATGACTTTTAGTGTTATAGCTGTGTAGAAAGGACTGCAATGTTATGAGATGCTGTTGATACCCAGTTGTTCGTGAAGCATTGACCAAAGACTGAAGTTGTTATTTCATTGGTTGTCTGCGGCCATCCCCACCTCGAAATCTAAACTCAGATTTCCTCTTGCTGCGAATTTGTGGAACGGGAACGAGACCAGCCTGAGAGGTTGTGGACTGTGCGTGCTGTACACTAGGCAGAACACCTGGGCAGGTAACTTGTGCAGAATGGCAAACGCTGACAGTCGGAGCGAGAGAAGGCAAGACGTCATGGTGGCTGCGGACCGAGTCGTGGCCCTCTTTCCGCTCTGTTGGTGCAGACGCCAACCTGCATTCGGGTGAAGGAATAGGTCTCGTCCGAGCAGCCCCGAGAGGAAGAGGGCGAGACGCAGGAAACTGGTTGACGCCCAGAAAGGCATCCGAGTCCTTTCCATGGCCATTGCCTTCTGGCGGGTCTGCGGTCCGAGGTGCTGGTGCCAGAGGCTCATTCAAGGAGGAGGAGAAGCAGAAATCATTTCCTGTGAACCGCCTTTGTGCGGTGCCGGCCCCAAACTCAATCACTTCTCATAGCTCTAATGCTTTGCCTGCTACAGCCACCAGCCCCTTCATTGTTGAAATTATTGGAAAACTGTCAGCGAACTCTCATCCATTTTGAACCTTTTATTGCGTTTTTTTCCCTGCTCCAGCCTGGTGGAGATTTTACAGTTGCAGAGAGAAGAAATGAGAGAAATTGGCCATTAACCGCTGAGATAATTCTACGTCATAATGGGCCGGTGCGAGAAACAGTCATTTACGTTTATTCTCGCTACAGCGCGAGAGCGGCTCGCTGAGGGATGAATGCAGGCACTGGAGCAAAGAAATCTATCAGCGGCCCGCCATCCGACCCGCCAGGCCCCTCATCATTCCCGCACAGTTCAACTCGGCCAGCCCGCCGTCCTCAAATCCTCGCCATATCAGACCCCAGGCAGTGGAGGCCCGCGGCGCCACCTGATTCATCTCAAAGATAAATTAAAGGGCAATAAATGTGAGAAAAGAAGCGATAATTTACCATTGAGCGGCTAAAGACAGCCCATGTATTCGACCGTAAATCTTGGAAGCAAAGCCACCAGCGACGTATGACGTGTTAGGAAACAATGATATTTCACACTTCATGACAGTTCCCGAAGTTTCCCATAACTTCCAGACCGGGACCAACTTGATCACAGACAGCGTGCGGGGGGAGGGGGGTGAAAGACTCTCTCCGACTTACCCGTTAGATCTACCTCCCTGCTCCAGCATCAGCCAGTGCTAGGTAGCCATAGTAAACTGCACGTAAACTCAGAAATAATGGATTTAATGACATGACGAAAGAAGTCCAAACTAAGCCTGTGTCGATTGCATTTGTGCTGAACAGCAGGACATGAACGTTCGAGGCCCGGAGGCAGAAGAGACTGGGTGGATAATAACTTGACATGATTCAGAGGACTGTCAACATAGTACAGAAAAGGAAAGACCGACAAAAAGAAAAAGAAAGAAAGAAAGAAGGTTTAAAATGAGGAACAGAAATAAAAGAAAGACTCTAACAGGTCAGGATAAAAGCTACAAAGAACACGAATGGTCTTCAGACAGTTTTGCTGCTTGTACTACAGCATCTTGAACTGGTTCCCGTTTTGTGGATACAACGGACACTGAACGTACACCAGACAACAGCCTGAGTTCCCCCCCCCCCCGTACTACTGGACTGTCCTCGGTTTTCTGGCTTCTTCCAGGACTTGGGCACGTATAAATACACAAATACCTACACAAATACCTATCATGCACAAAGAACAACGGTAGTGATACCGAGCAATGCAAGCCCGGTCAAGCACTAGGTAGGTGTCGAGAAGTTTAAAAAGGTTTTAAAGATCCGACAACATAAATACTATTTTCAGAGATCGCGAAGGAGTGATAGAGATAAGAGAGAAAGAGAAAGATTGATAACAAGAGGAATGCGAGGATGAAGAGATGGACATTTAGTGATTTGAATAATTAAAAAAATATTAAAACTAGAGATATGCTTCCTGCGCCTCATGAATACTAAGTGAAATCTAGCATAGCTGGGAGGCGAGCTTGCTGAGGGCGAGTAGAAACGAATACAGCCAGCGTAATCTGGCCGGGGCGGCACAACATAGTTTACTGTGTCTCCCTGCTAGCGCCTCTCAGCACCACATGCCCCAGGAGGTCAGAAAAAAGGTCAGCGTGGGAGATTTACAAGGCCGGCGGATTAAGAGAGGTTATGGACTTGCGAAATGGAAGTTTTAATCCGAGGCCTAGCGTGGCACCCAGTGCAGGCTGCTTCAGCCAGGGTGCGGAATACATCAGCGTTGGTGTCGTCAGCCCTGATCCACAGGATGTGGTATCTGTAGCCAGGGGTTAGTGTATGCGTGTGTGTGTGTGTGTTGGGGGGGGGATCTGTCTCACGTGACCTGACCGTACGGCGGCAATCGTGTCTCAGCTGTTTCTGACTCCATATTGTCTTCAAGTCGATGTTGTTTTCAAGTCGGTCATGTAAACACTAGTAGCCATAATGTGCCACCCCTCGGCCGCGTACTGCGCTCTTGCTGAAAACTGAATCTCGTAGGTCGAACAGAAAGACAACTAGAATGGTCGCAGTCGCAGATAAAAAAAAACTATAATGGTCACACTTACAGATAGAGATCTAGAATGGTCAAACTAGTAGATCGATATAGATACTAGAATGGCCACACTTGTAGATACAGATCGAGAACTAGAATGGTCACACTTGTAGATACAGATAGAGAATTAGAATGGTCACCCATAGATCTGCCAGTAGGGAACCTGTTATGTGTCGTACTAGAAGCTAGCAGCAAAAACACGTTTGTGTCACAGTTTCCTAAAACTTTCTTCCTGGTGACCCAGCGGAGAGATTGAGGTTGTATGTGCTTAGCCTCCCATGAATGTCCTAGACAAGATTAGATATGCGAAAGGGTGTATTTAGAATGTCATGAGTGCCGTGTATAAGATTAGAGCGGAGAGAGAAGAGAAAAGAATTGCTAGTGATAAGGAGAGTCGGGCGTCTTAGCAAACACTGCGCCGCTAGCCATTAGTAGCTGACGTCAGTCCGTGGTGCCATCAGTGTCAGAGATGATCCAAAAATCTCTTCCCTTGACAAACCTATCATAACCTGACATTCAGGTGGTCTGTATGCTGCGGCTTTCTAAAAGACATGAATGATTTCAGTAGTCACCTGAGTGACTTCACAGAGATCATCTGATCATTATGAAGCAGATTTAAGCACAGACGACATAATAGATTTTTGTATGTGTAACTATCTCTCGGTTCTCTGGTTTATTGTGACATCTCTTTCTCTTTGTTCACGCACGTGTTGGCAGCAATGCGATTTATAAGTTTAATAAGAGGGTTTAGGACCTAATAGTTATTTTCCATTCCAAAGTCCATCAATATCAGTGTTTATGGCAACACCCACTGTCATCGATTCCGTGCAATATTCAGTTTTACATCTGTTAGCGAAAGGCTTTATTCGAGAAATGTTTCGTTTTAAATGGCTACAAGCTAATCTTCTATAGCTTACTGCTACTGCTCGCACTTGTCAGATCATCAGGAAAATAAACACACTACAACGTGAATCGGCTGTTCAGTAGTTATGCACCGAATTCCCTCAGCCACTCAGGTTTCTTCGGATCACATCTAAGTATGACTCAAAACGCTCTCGAGCTTTCATGATGTAACTGTTTGAAAATAACATGCTGAGCTGATGCCTCCAGGAATCCAGAGAAGTACTCTGTTATGTGACCGTCGTGTGAACGTGATCTGTGAAAGTGACATTGTGTCAAAACTGTTACGTTCTTGTCTGTTGACAGCGGAGTTGAAACTGGAGGTGCTGAGAGAAAGGGAGTTGCGTCAGTCACTAGAGAAACAGCTGCTGGAAGAACAGAAAACTCGCAGTAAGTGCAGCAACATCTTAGTGCATACATTGTATATTATAGTGTATGTGTGTGTATATATATATTACAGAGTACATACCAAGGTATGTATTAGAATGGGTGCATTGCAGTATTTTATGTGAATGCTGCACTCTGTGTATTATAGCGTGTATAATGCAATGTGTATATTATACGTTGTGTTACAGTGCATTATTACGTTACGTTTATTGCTGTGTTTACTGCAGTATGCACAATAAGTTCTGCGTTGCATCGTGCAGATCTATAATACATTCCGCAATACAGATTG
Source organism: Lanistes nyassanus (assembly GCA_004794575.1). Lineage (NCBI taxonomy): Eukaryota > Metazoa > Mollusca > Gastropoda > Architaenioglossa > Ampullariidae > Lanistes > Lanistes nyassanus. The sequence goes on along the minus strand of SMGT01012919.1, from coordinate 486,618 downwards.
TTTATTGCAGCGTTTATTTATTACAGCATGTTTATTACAATGTGTGTATTACCATTGAGTGCAGAACACACCGTTTTATATATATATATACCCACACTGTGTATTACACTGTGTGCATCACGTACCGGGAATATACCAGTAGAACATTATACACACCTAGTCATACAACAGATACGGAACAGACAACAGAAACCAGTGTATAATAGAGATCATCTCACAACTGACAAGATAAATAGTTTTCAATATTTATTGGAGTACATATTATTAATGTTACAGTATAAAACGATATGAGTACCCAGCACATATCCTGGTACACAGACTTTCAGTGTATCACAATTGTAATATGACGTGCTAACACTAGATTTAACAGTAAATGGAAAAATGGGAAAGTGTTTGTCTGTAGTTAACAACTTTCTTTCTACCGAACCCCGCACCGTCCTGATATGCACATAGCTTGCGGCTGGACGTTAAGCAACAAATACCCCCCCCCCCTTCTACCGAACCCCGCAGTCAGTCTACATGTTTAATGAACGTATCCATATACACGCCCTTGATTGCAGTTCACAGCAGCTTTAAAAACTGCAAGTGTAACGAAGGTGACAGTTCTAAGTCAAAAGCTCTGAAGTGTTCATTTCAGCGCAATTACGTCTTCAGGTATCAATTAGTAAGAAATTATTTGAACAAATCAAAAATTTATCGATTATGCTTTTTAATAGTCAAAATCCGCAGCAAAACGTTTTGTAGACGTCTATTTCCGACTGACAGATAAAACAGACCTCTATCCAACCGCGCTCACATCCCCAAACAGATGCACACATTCCTTGCAGGCGGCGTTTCTTCACATAGTTAAAGGCTACACAGTCGTGTTTGCTTCCAGAAAAGGCTGACCAGAGATGCACTGAATGTGTAGGTCTTTTCTCTCAGTTTGAGCTCCACCAGCACACGAGCATCTCGTCAGCATCTCGGGAAGTCGGGTGTCGGTCGACGTCAAATTGCAAAGGCTATTCACAATCTTCGAACTATTTTCAATTTAAAGAAAAGCTTAAAATGTTGTCGAGAAGTCTGTCTCAAACGCTTTACTTGTCTCAAAATCTAAACAAACCCGTTGTATGTGTCGGCAGTGATACTGCAGCGCCGTCTGCGCAAGGAGAAGAAGGCCAGAAGGAGGCTGCAGCAGCAGATTGAGGCTGTGACAGCTGGGGGGGAGGGCGGGCCAGGACAGGGCCCCTCCGTGGGAATGGACTTGGCCATCAAGACATCGTCCAGCCCAGAGTGCTCACGTAACCACGCTGGTAAGAGCACGACGTATGTCGCTTGATCACTCAGAGGTGTCTGGAAATATTAAGCACGCTGTTATCAGCCGCAGCATTTTAGTTATTCAGTGAAACGTCGTCATAACATTTTTGTTACTTCCAGTTTTTACCATATTTTTCACTGCCATATTACTGCATATTTTATATCCGTTCATTTTCAGAAGCGACCGAGTCGGAGACAGATGGAGAGAAACCTACTTCTGTTTGTGAACGAGAGCGAAAGTCTTCAGGTATACAGCCTTATCTCCCTCGTTAGCATCCGTATGTGTGTTGCTGCCGATTTGCGTGCTCACAGGTAGAGAAAGGAGGGAGGAAATCGTGTGTCTTATTACTGATGAAACGGGTTGGTCTAAGCATTGTTCTTATTGCTACATTTATTCTCCTGACCACGCGGGGTGGGCAGAGGTTTCTTGGTACTTCTGCCCGTCTCTATTTTGCTTTCGATTACGTGGAATTAAAAACTTGCCCAGGGACGGGTAGCATATTTGTTCCTCTTTGCTCGTTGGTGTTTGGGGAAAAGATATGAAACTCATTCGTTCTGTGTATTTTACCTTCAAGACGTAGGCCGCCCTGTCTGGAATGATTACAATATTAAAATTCTCCCATGACTGGTTACGTACTGGGGAAACGAAAGATCTGTACGTGATTATGCACCACTCACCGTAGAACTGCTTGCTTGGTTGACTGACTGATCATTGATTGATTGATTGATTGATTGATTGATTGATTGATTGATTGATTGATTGATTGATTGATTGGCAGATTCGTCGGACAGAGCCGTACATCGCGAGATCTATGACGTGTTCAGCGCGACAGGCGCCCACAGCGTTTCCGCGCAGGTGGCGGCAGGCAGCCCTGTGCGCTTCCCGCCCTACCTGTCGCTTGTAGCCAGCGAGGTGCAGTGACTGAGCGCGCCTCACCTTGACCACCCGGACCTCAGGCGGTGGGCCAGGCTGGCCTCCGCACACACCTGTATTCGTCGTTGATGTTGTTATCACTGTCGTCCAGTCCAGTGCTAGTGCAGGTGTCGACGTGAGCCGTTCTGTCCGTCTTCGGGCGCCAGAACCCCATGTGGACGAGCTTATGGAGTGACCGTTCCCACACCCCTCCACCACAAAACTATTCTTCTGGGCCGTGGCATGACAGAAACGTTTGGAACTGGACGTGGTGACGTCAGTGTGTGAGACCACCAGACGGCAGTGTGACACGCGAATCAAGCTTGGTAAGTGGGGCGAAGGACGTTACTCCAGATTTCTTGGAGGAAAAACTGAGTATACCTGACATGGGCTTTGCATGACAAGATTTGTGTGGTCACACTGTCTTTCGCAGTTATGTCGCCGAGGTCAGCGGAACTGTGGGCCTCCGGACGGTGTCAAGGCAGACAGTGATTACGTCACTGCGGCCATTGAGAGAAAGAGACAGGACGTTCGCAGAAGCTGTGGAAGCAGAGAGCTGGAGGCGCCACCAGAACGTGGCATGTTGACCGTGTGGTGTACAGACTAGGAACCTAGAAGCTTTTGTGAGAGGCAGCAACGACATTCGTGGTCACCGTTGTCAGTGCTGCTTTCGGCTCGCCGGACAAGTACAACACGCCCTAATGTGAGAAGAACTCACCCTAGCCTGTGCTACAGCTGACACATTGTGTACCACAGTCCCACGGTTGACGACACATCGTGTAGCACAGTCCAAGATTAGACATGTCAATTCTCTATGCTATGTCGTGTATATTTATATATCAACCACGTAATTGTTTGTCACACTTGAATGTCTGCATTCTCCCTCCCCCATCCCAGCTGTTCTTGTTACTACCAAATGCAGCCGTCGTAGCTGTTAGTCAAGGTTTTCAGAACAAAGAGCAGTATATTAGTGATGGTGCCAACGTGAAGCTCCTTTCAGTACTAAGAAACTACGTGCATCTACACCCCTGTGACATGAAGACTGACAGATGGACATGGAAGTCCGGAACATTCAGAAACCGTGTCCTGTCCTCACCTGTGGTTTTCCAAAATCGTCTAATCATTGTTCAAACAGGTGGTGTCGCACGTATCGAGGACTGGGCTGTCGCCACTCTCACGACGACCAGCGTCTGTGGTCAGAAACGACCAGAGGCTGAGGTAGATTCTGTAATATCTCGCACCTAGGCCAACGACTGAAATCAGGCCAGCGGTAAGTTAGGGTCCCTGTGTTTCTATTGTCTCACCTCAACAACGAAAGGCAAAGAATAAGTCTTCAATTTGTTGGCCAACAGCGACAAAGCGTAGATAACCCTTAGTTTGGAAGAGGAATAGGAATGAGAACACAACCGTCATCATGATCGTCGTCGTCGTCTTCATCAACAGCAACAGCTGTTCTGTCCTTTAAAATTGCGGACTACTTTCAGTGTACAAGCATGACGTTCCAATTTACAATTGTTTTCGTTTGGTCTTTTAGTCGCACTTCATGACTAGTGCAAAGCCCACCTAACTTCAACGCAGACACGCACACATACGCACGCACGTCCACACACACACACACACACAAGCTCACAAACGCATGCGATGACGGGTAAAATTTAGTATTCATTTACTCCGTTTTCCTTTGAGGGTTTTTTTGTCGCACAGTGAGCTATCACTGTATGGGAGAACTACGACTTGTTTATGAGAAAATTGGAGAAATGTCATGTGCAGGCTGGTAACCGCTGTCTTCAGCCTCTAATTTGCTGGTTTGGTTTTGGTGTGCAAACTACCTGTAGTTTACTGCATGTGTCGAATTGTATCGTACTTTTGTTGCGTTTCCCCTCTTTTTTATTGTGAAAAGAAAATTTGAACTGCACGGGTTTGCTATGTTCCTATTGTGTTTGTATTTACATATAATCGTATACAGAAATGTGGTTCAAGTGCTCACAAGCACAAATCTAAATGAAATGGAAATGTTCTTAGGACTGATTACATACAATCAAAAGATGCTCTGGTGTGGGTTCATTTGTAAATGACATGATCCCTGAATGAAAATATAGGCAAGAGGAAAAAGCTGTATTATGTATCACCATGTATTGCCCCTCGCTCCCCCTTTTCGCACCTATAGTTAAAATCAGTCGTGCGTCACTTCAGTCAAGGAACGTGAGTTATAGCCACTGTGAGGAACCGCCTTGCTGGCCAGAACTACACAACTAAAACTATAAAATGCTGTGACATTTCTTACCTCAGTTGTGGGCTGATCTCAATTCTGCCTGTCCCTATAAGTTACTTTTCGCACCCGAGAGAGAGAGAGGTGTTTGTGTGTGTGTGTGTGTGTTTATGTTGTGCGTGTAGACGCGTTTACACAGCGCATTGGTGTGTTTACCGAATGGACCGCTGGGAAAGAGTGAAAGGGTGAGGTGCACGGGGGAGGAGGAGGGGAATATTTTCAAAATATTCAAAAATATAAAAATGTATGCATGGATTGGTTGTCGGACACATTTTTATTCACGATGTTGGCAAAAACACTTCTCTGGTTTGAGACTACAAATCCTTTTCTACACTCAGGACTAGGAATGCTTTGAGGAAGCCTGCGCTGACCGGACTCTGACCACTGAGCCCCCACACAAACTGCCCGCTAGGGTCGGCTGACGCTACTTCTGTGGCCGGCTGACACGCCATTCTCGTTCACCATAAGAACTGCTCTGTTTGGCGCTTTCATCTTCTTGGCAACGATTAATACAGACCTTACTCGCCGCTTTACATCTGTGTCGCTGATCGCTGCTAGGAGCATGTCCGTCGTTTTTCGTATTATTGTAGTCATTCCTGCCAATATTGTGGTAGTGGTCAGTCTTGCATTCTTTTTATTTCATCGCCTCATGTCTGTACCATTGCCGATCGCAGTAGCAACGTGCAATACCTGACTGGCAGATGTACATTTCTTGGTGAAATTGCCAACTAGCTCATCAAATCGATGATCCGTTGAGTGGGATACTAGGCTGCGCCAGAACAAAGATCAAAAGCATGTGATGGTATCGAGCACATCATAAGGCACCCAGTTTAGTGACACCTACTTTGCCAGTGAACATATCGATATGGCTTGTCCACTTTGTGCCCAGTTTGTACAATCTCTGAGGCTAGTGCGTTTGAGGTAATGCATTTTGATGTAAATTCTCCCCCCAAATCCCTCTAGTATTTAGAATATCCTATCCACAGGATGCTGTCCAGAGGACCCTGTCTACAGGATGCTGTCCAGAGTATCCTGTCTGCAGGATGCTGTTCAGAGTATCCTGTCTACAGGACACAGCCTTTAACTGCTCCTGCACCTCCTGTTGTTTTGCATGACGTGGACTGATTCACCTACAGAAGAATGGAACTGTTATAACTTGTAGGCAAACAACCACACCGATAGTCGAGTTGTGGAGACATTCCTATTTTTGTCATCTGTTAATAAAAATGTGAATGTGTCAGTTTTGATCTTTTGTGTGCAGTCTTGTGTGGGAACTTGTGTTAGGTCTGCACGTGAAGCGAATTGGGGTTCGTAGACGTCTGCACGATTGATAGGTGTAGAGAGGGAATAGAAAGGGACAGAAACAGCGAAAGAGATTGATTGATTGATTGATTGATTGATTGATTGATTGATTGATTGATTGATTGATCCACTGGCCCATTTCAAGAGAGGAACAGTACGTATCGATCTTACCGGATCCTTCATCCAGTGCACAATAATATACAACAAGCATGTAACATACCTTCTTACAGAAACATTTTTACAGCTAAACAAAATTGCAAGGTCCCTTAACCGCTGGACATACGCACTTTTAAAGCTTCATAAATAAAGTTCGCTACAGTTTTAGTTATATGTTTACTACTACTAGCCAGTAGCATAGCCTAACGAAATGATGATAGACACTGCTTGTATTCTGGGGGGATAAACTGATCTCTTAGGACATCATACTTTGGACAGCATAACACGAAATGTGTTTCTGATTCAACAGTGCCAGAGAGAGAGACCTGTTACCGAAATGAAAACCACTCACCTGTAACCGGAGAATTCACTTTCCTCATTACTTAGCGTTTGCTGAAAAAATCATTACAACACAATTCTGGGTATATAGTCTATAGTCTGTAACATGGAATAGCACCAGATGACCAGACTCGTGTGAGATGAACACCGCGACACAGGAACACAGGAGTGCATGAAGTCAGTTAAATTCTTATTTTAAAACGCACGCACACACTCAAGAAAGCACATATACATACACAAGCACACACGCAAGCCGGTAAATCGTGTATGCATATAAGAGCAAATAACAAGATAGAACCTTGTGTGTATAAAACAGCAAGCGACAAGTCGATACAACCTTAATTGTCTGTATATAACAGCAAGCGACAAGTCGGTACAACCTTGTATGTACACAAGTGGGCAAAAAGCATGTCCATACAGCTGTGAGTTCACAGCACTAAATGATATCGTATGTTATACATTAGCCAGTCACTGATCCTCCTTACCCAACCACCAATCACCCCTCCGCCTTTTTCAGTCCTTCAGAGAAGGAGACAAAACCAATCCCCCAAACCCCCACCAAAACATTTTTTTTTGCATGCAAGCAAACTACAACACACCAGAACTAATGGCATAGAATAACCCGTGATATTTGCACGTGTTTATGGAAGACTTCCCCATCTTGCCCATCGCACGCACCATGTTATCAATCATTAAAAGAGAAAACACATCAAAGATGTTGGGGGAAGGGTGGTGGAAATGAACCGATGGCTTGTGATGCGAACGGGAGGGGAGAACGACGAAGGTGTGCGTGAGGGTGGGGGCGTAAAGGAAGGTGGTGCTGCAGTGCACGTAGGGCCTACAGTGCGATCAAAAGAAGATGGCTAATCAGAGATGCTCTCCTAAGAGTGCCCTTTGCTCCCGTCTGGAGGGCCTGTGCTCTGCACGTGCAGCACGGCAGAAAGTCCGTAATTCGCCATTCATGGCTTTCGGTGCTTAACTTTTGCTCGCTCCATTGAGTCTGGTGATGGCTGATTCCTGCTCACTCTCCGAATTCTTGCCCACATGCACTGCAGAGCAGAGCTAGGAGTGTCAGATTAACTACGTGCACGTGCTCGTGTCCCGAGTGTTGTCGGGTACGTTACGTGCAGCCTCAGTTGTGAGAGAAACCGGCCGCGCACTCACTGAGGGGGTGGGTAAGGGGCAAGAGGATGGGGAGCGCACGGTGATGTTTTGATTGGCAAGACAAGAACGAAAACAAACTGGCTACTTCCGGGAGAGTAGCAAGACAGACAGCCCACAGCCAGGATACTCAGCGTCAAATATTTTCCGTATTACATGTATTCCTTGCTCACGGTTCATCTTGTTTTATTCAAGCAAATGGCCCTAACGTTTCTTCAGTGTACTAGTCTGCATTTAGCCAAGTAGCTGTCTGAACAATAACGAAGAATCTGGGGGGGGCGGGAGGGTGCAGACTATCGCCAATGGTTCTCTCGGCGACAGGCACCAGACCCATCTTCCATAGGCAGATGAAACTTCACACAGGCGCGGACGCACAGAGAGAGAGAGAGAGGGGTGGGGGCAATGGGTTCTGTTGAATAAGGAAGAACTGAAGATTTGTGGATGTTATAAATGGTTTGAGTTAGATGCAGATCAGTTAGAACGACTTAGTTCAGCAATCTGGAGAAGATGGTAGGTAAGCTACTTCGCACAGACTTCACAGCCGTTGGATGGCTAACCAAACCTGTAGAGATTCACTGTCACCGTGTAACTGACGAGCATAATATGACACTTCCCACGTCTGACAAGTCTAATGACACTTTCCAGTGTGTTTGAAACATCCTCTCTATATTCTGGCCGCCAAAGGGGCTATAAATGTTCAGTCTGTGAGACGGTGTAAGTCCATGACATGTTGTGAGTCTGTAAGATGCTTTAAGTCTGTGAGAAGGTGTAAGTCTGAGATGCTGGAGGTGAGAGGGGCACTGCACTGCACACATTTTTTGAAAAGCTGGACATATGCTGGGGGCAATGTGTGACCGCCTTTCCATCGTCCTCCTAGCCTGACTGATCTCACGGATGGATGGTCTTGCTGACTAGCGCTTCCCGCTGACCGCACTCGGAACAGGCGCGGTCACTCACTCGTGCACACAGGGCTGGAGGCAGACGCTCATAACACGTGCACGGCTGTCCAGCCCTGCGATAACTTTGTCGTGATAGTAAGTGCGTCTGGACCCAGTGAACAGAGATTGAACCTCACACAAGCACAGAAAGAAAACAAACGACAAGACAAGGAAAGGAAAGAAAAAAGACGGAAGGATGGACTAAAGGAATGCAAGTTTTAAAATATGGAGAAAAAAGGCGGAAGAAATGAAGGAAGAGAAGAAAAAAGAAAGAATTCGTTTTGTCAATAAGGAATTACGGCTAAGAAAGAAGGACGATTACAATGTTGTGATTTTCGTTCCATCTGGGCCGATACGGAAACATAAAGGATCCTCGTAATCTGAAAATGCAAAAACAACCACGCTTGTCACATGAGACTTTTTTTCATCTGTGACTATAACTGCTTGGATCTGATCCCTTTATCAGTCGTGGTGAGCGAGACTGCTCTTCTGTCCAAACTGATAATCTCACTTCGTTATCTTCTTGATTGTTTTGTGTCATTTCAATGTCTTCGGTCAATGAATGAATAAATGACCAAAAACTTTTATTATGCTTAGCGTGACGAACGGGTATTCAGGTTTTGATATGCGTAATTTGTGCTTACTGGTTGCTTAGTGTGCGTGCGTGCGTGCGTGATTGCGTGCGTGGCGGATGGGGGTTCACAATTGCACTGAGAATACGTCCCCTTAGTCATGTGCGCGTTCTCCTGACCCACCCCTCCCCGCAACCTGCACCACGCTGCCTGGGAGAAGGAAACAGCACGGTGCAGTCTACCTGTCTCCTCTCCACCACCACCCCCACCCCCACGCGTCTGTTTCCTGTTTCACGCCACTTGTGCGCACGCCACACGTCTAACAAGCTGCCCCCTTGCCACGCTCGGCTGATCTTATCACTTACAGCTTGTGGGAAATCAAATAAACTCATTTCCTTTCTCTGGCCACAGCTACCACGTGGGTGGTGCTAAAATCGAGTGCATCATGCTAAATGTGAGGACATAGACAATTCCAAGAAAGTCTTTATCTTATCTTATCACGTTTCTCTTTATATTAATTATATTTTGAAATTCCTGTATGCATTGTCTGTGCACATCGTTTAATGCAAACATTGTTTTGGCTCGAGCACCATGGTAGTGCTTTGTCTGGGCAGCCAGCAGATAAATAGTTTGTCTACAAATGTGGAACACAAAAAGGTCTGGTATACACCAGGCCACCGCGCCTCGTGTTGGTAGCAAGGTTTCAGGAAGTAGGACGCTTGTTATATCATGAAGTCGGCATGAAGACAGCATGCATGTACTAAGGACTTGACGTGGATGTATCATTAAGTAAATCTGCATGTAGCAGGGAGTCGACGGCCATGTTGACCCGCATTTACCAGAAACAATATATATTTATACATAAATGAGAAGGTAGACAGGTATATGTCTCAGAAAGAATACATGCATTCATCAGTAAGTACACATATATGTTTCAGGAAGTAGGCGAGTTTGCATACAGAAGCAGACATGAAGAAAATTGTCACGATTGCTCACATGATCTTGCCCACCCAAAATCACATTAATCATTTAATTGGGAGTTGATCAGAAAATAAGCAGACAGCGCGATGCCAGGTAGTGTGAACAGTCCAGCAGTCGACCAAAAGATTCTGTGAAATCGGCGCAAGCTATACATCCGGTATACGTACTTCGTCTGCCAACAGTGAAAATGGGTTTGCAGTGTTCTGCTGTGTTTCTGTCCTTACTTTCTCTGCATAGTATATAGATCCGAACAGTCGTAGGCTCGCTCCATTTTTTCTACATCTACATCCACCACAGCGGCTTTACCACCACGACCACCGAGCGACGACCACCACCAGTGGAGTGGAAATGAAGTGGGCAGCAAAAGGCAGCTCAGTGTTCCGCTCCTGTAGTTATTTCACTTCCTGTGAAGGTGATCTGGTTAATGTTGCACTGCCAGGCCGCTCCATGCCTCGCATGCTGCTCTCCCTTCGCCAGGATGTGGTCATGCCTAGGTGGTGCGTGGCCTGTAGCTCTGTGAAGCAAACACGTGTTTCACGCCTTCGCACAAACTCGGCACAAGCAAGTCCGCGCGTGCTCTCACAACACTTGCTGTCTGCATCTAAATCCCACTGCATTGCAATGTCCCCTGCCTGTTCTGCTTTTCACAAAGAAATGCACAGCTTATGTCGCGCTAACGCATTTTGTGTCTTATGTTGCGTAGTGCCCTCCAGAAACATTTGCTGATCATAGAACTCGGCTTTATCATCATAGTAGTCGGCTTTATCATCATAGAACTCGGCTTTATTATTATAATACTCGGCTTTATCATCATAGTACTCGGCTTTATTATTATAATACTCGGCTTTATCGTCATAGTAGTTGGTTTTATCATCATAGCAGTCGGCTTTATCGTCATAGTACTCAGATTTATCATCATAGTACTCGGCTTTATCATCATAGTAGCCGGTTTTATCATCATAGTAGTCGGTTTTATCATCATAGTACTGGGCTTTATCATCATAGCAGTCGGCTTTATCATCATAGTACTCGGCTTCATCATCATAGCAGTCGCAACAAAACAGCAAATACTTTGTCGTCATAGTCGCAGTGGACTAGAGTCAGGGCACTGGGCCATCACAGTACAATGGTCGCCCGACACCTGTCCACTGACCCTGATCCGTGTTGCTCGGGACAGTGCCTCTCGTTTTACTGACCCAGCGCTGTACACTTCAGCTGGCCCTGATCATACAGACACAATTTTTCAAAGTGCCTTGTCTATACATAAATACTGGTAAGTACTTGTGTATGTATCAATAAATAGTCGAGTAAGGAAGTAGACATGAAGAAGATTATGTCATGATTGCCAGGTAATCATCGCATTATAATGTAGTCACATCTAGTGTTTTAACTGTCCCCACTCTATTTGAACTTTGCAGAAGAATGAAGATACCTTTTTTCATTCAAAATCTCGTTTGAAGTTCCGGATAGCTCAGACAGAAAAAAGAGAGTGGAGTCTGAATAAGTACGTTGTGCTGAGTGTCTGTCTGTCTGAGAAATAAATATTCAGTCAAGTACTAATTTTTTAAGACCGTTAAACACGCGGCCTTAAACGTACGCCACACTAACGACCATAGTCGTTCAATATGGCCGGCAGAGAGTGAGTAGAACAGCGTGTTGTGTGTAAATATGTACATATGTGCAATAACTAGAACGCGGCAGTCAAAGTTCAAAATATTACAAATATTTTATAAATTACCTATTCAGGTACACCTCGAATAAAGAATATTTGATTAAGTTAAAAGAGATTATATCAGTTACGTAAATTAGAAGAGCAATCAGGAAAGAAAGGTCCCTGCACTAGTTTTTCATGCATTTATCCATCGTTAAACGAAAACGAAAAACCTTTCTCCTAAAATATTGTGGAATTCATCTAAAGGTCCCTGAACTGAACAAACTTGATAATACTGCATGAAAGCACGCGTTTCCTCTGCACAAACTCTAAGTCCTTAGTATATTTATATACACACAGTGTAGAATACATAACATTACTGTGATTTCAAAACATTTAGTTGTCTATTGCTTGCTGACGTATGCAGTCAAGGGAGCCTACCATACCCAAACACGTAGCAAAGAGAGAGTCGAAAGTAAGGAACGTGGCAGATCTTCCACGTTCCTTACTTTGGACTCTCTCTTTGCTACGTGTTTGGGTACGGTAGGCTCCCTTGATTGCATACGTCAGCATACGGTTGTGTCTAGCGCTGCCAGTACTTTGTTGGGGTTGTCGTTTGACGATTTATAGCGCTCTGTCCTCATTTGTTCTTGACTGTCTATTGCTTACTACGAATTTATAAGAACCAATTAGTGCCTGGTTTGCCTTCAAGTATAAGAAGTTTTTTCTTAATATTTTATTCAGGATTTAGGCTGCACGCCGGTTCGTTTGTATGGTGCAACACAAGAACACATTTTATGTAGGCTATGTGCCTAGGTGCGTGTGTATGGTGCATGCAGCACAAGAACACATTTTATGTAGGCTATGAGCCTAGGTGCGTGTGTATGGTGCAACACAAGAACACATTTTATGTAGCCTATGGGCCTAGGTGCGTGTGCGTGTGTATTTGTCCCCTTTGGTGACGTAGTCAAGACGTCACAAACAGTGGCCATGCTGGTTTTATTTTTGATCCTGATCGTGAGGTGACAGATCGGTGCTAGAGATCGCATCTACAGGTCTGTTTACGGCACTTATATGCGTCGAAAGAGCAGGCTGGAAAGTCACGTGACTCACATTACCAGTGACGCCTGCTCGTTCGTGCGAGCCGACACACCCCAGTGCAGAAACTGCTTCCAATCTCCTTTTAAACTACTCCCTCCGCGCAAGCCAGAAACAGCGCCACGCATTCAAGAGCGTATAATCCAAGAAGCTGTTTCTGCCGCAACAGACGCCTAAACGCTAACAGGACGGTTGTGAGCATGCTAATGGAGAAACTGATGATAATACCGTCGATAATTGCCTTAGCCACGCTCCACCTTTCATCTCGCTAGATTAACTCCCCTTCTTCAGTGATTTATCGTCGCGCCGTGCAGGTACTCAGAAGCGAGGCGCATTCTTCTACAAGAAACTGCAGCAGGATCGCTCTAGTTTGGTTTCGATTTTTCAATCTAACCCTAGAAGCGAACAGCAGCCTGCAAGTGTGAAAACCATCGCGACCCCAACCAACCTTCGGCATGTAACCCATACTTGCCCATCTGGCTGGCGTGCGAAAAGACCTAGAAAGTGCGCATTCAGATCTTTGCTTACGATGTGCAAGCGGATAACATCAAATGATTTCTTTCTCACTCCAAGGCAAGAGAGGTCTGTGGCAGTCGTCATCACAGCTTTGAAACACGCAGTCCTGCAACATGTGTAGGAATTCTCTTGCCTCTAAAACAATTCCAGCGTTTTTCTACAAAACAATAAAAGAGAAAGAATCTGCATTCACAGATTACAATGTTAAACGCAAAATGTTTCTGCTTAATCGCGATTTGAAAAATGTCTATCGAAACTAACAAGAAATAAATATAAATATTCATAGATCCTATATGATCTTTATCTGTCCGTCACGCATAAGAAGACCCTGGATGCTTGAGTACTGTAGGCCTACCTACGTGTGACAGAACAAAGAGGACAGAGAGCGAAACGGGTCTGCTATCACTTTGTTCCTTGCATAGGTCACGTGGACTGTCGGCCATTCATTTCCCAAGGCTGCTTCAATCAGACCACTTCCTCCCATGATAAATGGTTGACGGGATATATGCGGGGTGAGGGGGGATGGGAGTGCGGTGTGGATGGTCTTAGTAAAAGTGAGAGGTTGTTGGGTGGATTTTTTCGGAAGGGGGGGGGGGGGTGTTGGGATTTTTTTCTTGGGGTGGGGGAGTGGTGGTCGGAGTACTGTGCCTGCACACTTGCCGACAGTTCGCCGAAGATCTGCAGCCTGCGAAGCGCGCGCGCTCATCACGCACTAAATAAAAGTCTAATCGCTGGGGCAGGACGAGTGGGAAAAGACGGAGAAACGGCTGCGCGTAATCGGAAGAAGAATAAATCTTGCCATCTATCAAGCGACCGCCCCACCGCCAAACACACACAGCGCAAAACAAGCAGAGATAGCGCCCAACCCAGAAAAAGAAATGGATAATATTTTTGCCTATAATGAGATCTGGTCTGAAGAAAATTAGGAATTTATTGCGCAGCAGCTGTTTAGCCTGCTGTGTAAATTCAGCCGCCGGCGACTTGAGGCGGGAGATACGGGGCAGCTTTATACGGACCGACTGCTTTGCTCTCTTTTATGCATGGGGTAAATCATTTTCTGTCAAATCAAATACTTGCGTTTCCTCTGAAAAGCCCGAGCTGTGTGTTTCTCCAGCCAGCCTCACTGGCTCGCAGTCTCTGATCTTCTGGCATCACAAATAATGGGGGGATCAGAAGGAACGGAGACCGTTTTCCTCCGACCGCGACCCACATCTCTCGCCCCTCCCACTTGCCTCAACTCAATAACTGGACGCTACTGCAAATACTTTTCGATTTTTGAAATACAGTTAGTACTTTTTAATCCACCTTTTCAGAGAATTATACATGCATGCGACCTCGACCCCGATGCTAAATGAGAAGATCCAATTTGTGAATTACCTTAAACTTCGGTGTAATGGTGCCACACTGTCGGCAACTATACATGAAAAGAAATCAGAGAAATTGTTTCTCACATGTCACAGTCATCAGTTACGAATAGCCTGCATAATCATGTTGTCTTCCCAGCGACCAACAAGCGAAGAAGATAAGGCTCTTAACACTTTACAGAGCCTTCCTATACCGAACAAGACCAGATTACTCCGCGAGAAAAAAAGAGACCCTAGGTTCTGGTGAATTTAGAAAACGAAAAAAGACACGTAGACTTTGGAAACACGTCAGAGCAGCCTTTTCTTAGAACAGTGCCACCGTGCAGACTTCATTTCGATCATAAAGCGTCGAATTCCAAGAATTAGTTTTCGTGACAGCTCCGTGGTCGAGACGCCGGTTGGATAGCCGACCGAGAGAGAAAGGAACCCTTTTTCACACACCTCCACCCCCACCCCTACACAGTAGCTGTGCACACAGACGGACACACATTCTTCTACGTGTACCTACAAAATACACATCAAGAAATGGAAGCGCATTAATACGCATGCGTGGACTCAGAAAAAATCTACCAGCCAAATTGCACCCCCACCCCCATTCCCAGCCCCGGCACAAGAGGAACATTGACACATACACCCATCCGCTATATTTACAAAAATATACCAACGCGCATGCGTGGAATGGGAGCAAACACACAAGTACAGCCACGCACGCGGACGCGCTTGCCCGCAGACACACAGGCCCCTGTCTCCTGTCGTTTGAGGTTATACACTTCATCTCTTTGTCTCATGACTTTTATTAAACCTGATAGTTTTCTTCCGAAGTATTTTTTATAAAGTAGTTGCCCCAGGATTTTTTTTGGGGGGGATATGGGTGATTGATTTTACGCAATTCATCTATTTTTGTAACAGAAACATTTGGTCCCTTCACTAAATACCCATTAGCATATACACGAGCACGCACAAGCATGCTCACATTCACACCAAAACCAAAACCCCATTTTCCCTCTTCTACCCCCACCCAGAACACGTATAAGAGGATTCAAATGTAAACACTACGGTTTATGAGCCCAAAGACACTTCCTCGCCACACATCCATATATTCACTGCAGGGGTCATAGCAATATGGACTCCCCTAAGGTTGATAGCACGAAAAAATACAAAAAATCTTCATTAGAAAAATCCTTTCTAGTTGTCTCTGATTTATTGTCAGCACTTCAGGTACTTTAAAACCAGTCTTCTCAAAGAGTGGACACAATATATGAAATCATAACCTTTCTATAAAAAAAACTTCATAACATAGGAATTAAAATAAACTTTCTCTGGGCGCCATGACATGTAGAAATCAAAGGAAAAGAGGAAAAGGATAGACTGGCTAAACTAGCAATAAAAGACAATCCAACCACCGACGTCATCCAGATAAACGTACCCATTTCGGCCGAAGAGAGAGAGAGAAATAATGGATGTACATGGCCAAATAGCCATTAAACCAGCCATAAAAATACAGTGGGATGAAAAGTATTAAAAGGAAGCCAAGGGCACCAACGGCAACAACAACAACAACAACAACAACAACACTACAGTTAAATTTACAAAACATAGTGACACGCATGCGTGTACAAAAGCACACATGTACACATATATACACAAAACACAAGGACGAATACGTCCAAACATGCAGACGACCATGCTGACAAATGTACAATTGTTCAAGATTCAAGTGATATATGTATATAAGTATTACGTATATGTACAAATGTAATCAAAACATTATAACATACATATTCACCAAAACTGCCTGTGGGATTGATTTTATGTAGATCTATTTGTATATCAATTTCCAGCTATTGCAGTCCTAAGGCATGAGGGCAAGCCATTATGAAAGTCAGAAAGATACAGCTGTGTTGAACGGAATTTGTGATCTATTTTTGTTGTTACAAGGGCTGGCTGAGCAAACGACGTAAAACTGCCGTCACGTGGCTGGTTGATTTAGAGATCCTACGCAGGTACCTATAATCTTGCGCTGGACCGCTCAAGCACAAGAATCTTTCGCGATAGTTGAAACAAAAGGAGGCAGGGCATGGTAGCTGGCGACCACATGTGACAGATCATATCCAGGTGAAAGAGAAAACTGCAGGATTCATTAAAGAGAGTCGCAAACCGGAAGGACAAATGTGACTGGCCGTTTGTGCCACGGTACTCCTAGCCAGGTGTCGGAGAAAGGTGTCATTTTTCAGCACCGATCTTTGCTGTTTGAAGCAGCAGTGAGTTTGGAGAGAAGCGAGGTGAGAGGTGACAGGAGCCACACACACAAGCAGCGCAGACATGTTGTATACAGTAGCGGAAGATTGTTTGTGCCGCCAAAACAGACTTGCTGCGTGCTGCAAGTGATGGGCGTCACGAGTACATCAATTCTGACCAGTGGACGCCAGCTGCCTTCCTTTCGGCGCGTGCCGCCTGACGCCCGTTTACTGGCAACGCCTCCACAGGAACCCCGAGGCCACAGGCAGCCGGGGCCAGAGAGGCTCACTGGGTCCACTGGCCCACTGAGATAGGTAGACAAGGTTGCAGACACAAGATAGACGACAGCTTTCTGTAGCTGAAACAAGGACAAGGGAGATGACAGCCGAGTCAAAGACAAGGCAGGCTATACACGTACAGTAGTCGGGAAACAAATCAGGTCACAATGTTGTTGCAAGGTAGACTGTACACAGATCTGTTTCTATACTTTGATGAGCATGATTAGGCCTACTGTCGACTCATTTCTCTCCCCCCCCCCCACCTTTCACGCCCCGTGTTGCTTGTTACTGTGACGGCTGGTTAGTTATGATATGGTAGTTAGCATGCAGTTCTTTTTCTTTGTCTCATTTCACTTTGCTGGAAGCTCTCTTTCAGTCTGATGGCCCACTTTCTCTGGCCTCTGCAGAACACAGCTGTCAGCATTCCTCAGCGAGTGTACCACAACTTGTCACCTGCTAGCATGTCCCCATGGCCCAGCCATAATCACAAAAATGCGCGCTCTCTTCGAGCCACGCTTAGTCATGATTATGTCCAGTCTGTCAGTGTGCCAGTCACAATCAGGAAAGTGCCCAATCTGTCATCGAGCCGGCTGGGTAACCTGATCACATCACTGCAAGGGTGTCGCTAAACTGACGCCTAGTTGGATGAGCATCTAGCAAAGTTTGACATTAGTCCCAGGCGTATTTGACTCCAGGTGTATATGACTGAAACAGAACGTCTAGTGCACCTATCTGTGGAGGTTTCCCAACTGCTGGGACTTAATACTTTTCCCACAACAGTCACCTGCGGCAAACGCTATCTGATGTGCGGTGTGTTAGCACTAGGTAACTGTACATTGCCTTTTATTTTGTGATGAAACGCGTAAAACACATGATGTCTCGCAGTGTTACTTACTACCAGATGACACTTTGTCCTCTCTACACGACGTCACCTTGTCTCTTGTTAGTTGACGGTATTCATGTCCCATGTTACCCGATGACACCTTTTCTTTTGATGGCGCCCTGCGTGGTAGTACGTGATGTAGTCAGGACCACCGCAGGCAGCGTCTTGCATCCAGACGGTGGGCAAAAAATGGGCGGGCATCTCTGTGAACAACAGGAATGGTACCTCCGCATAAGCTAGGGCAGCAAGATATGGTTGTACCACCGAGGCATCGCAGAACCATTCGTCTTGCCAAATGGCCCGGCATCCTTTCACAGAGCTGCTTTCATCTACCAAGATGACGAGGCGCGTTCTCACCATTCTCGCATCGTTTTGAAACACATTGAGAGGCAGCAGATGCAGACTTTATCATGCCATGTCCCCAGACCTCTCTCCAGTTCAGAAATTGTGCGATTTCCTCCGCACGTCTCCAACAATGACCGCCTCTGACCCTTGAGCTGCTGGGCGACACTGCCACGATATGAGTGCCAGCATGTTTGGCTCCTAATGGGGGGGGGGGCTATGCGATACTAGTGGGTGTGGATGCAGTTGTGAAAATTGATAACAATTTGATCAAAACCGGAGTCAAGTGACTGAACTAAAAACATTTGGTCAACTTTCAATATGTGGCTATGATTTTTTTACTTTACTTTTATAAGGGAGTAAAAAGAGTGATTTATCTTAATGGAATAAGAGTTTTAAAATTTAATATTGTCTACTTGTGTAGCAGTATATATATATATCGACGTGTTTCTTTAAGACTGAAATCCTACATATTTTGTAATTATCTAGAATCTGACATTGTAACAATTGTAACAAAATTACAATGTCTGAGATAATAGATAATTACAAAATATATACCAGCATAAGAAGATAAAGCAAATGTTTTTAATATTTTTCTATTACCGAACCAGAGGTAGTCAAGCATGCATTTGTAGGAAACGGAAATGAGAGTTTCGATCCGAAAACTGTTTATACGCAAAGGTTAATTGGCGGCTGACAGTTATCCCTTGGTCTTTCCCACCCATCCCTGCCCCACCCCGTACAGCACCGAACGCGAGTTAAAATGCAAGTAGGTGAGGAGACTTCCGCGCCGCCTGCTGATGATAATCACAGGTGTATGAGTCGTAATCACACGACAATGCGAAACCTGTCTTAACCCCCCCCCCCCCCC
>SMGT01012919.1:389414-467429 GCA_004794575.1 Lanistes nyassanus | reverse complement strand
CCCCCCGCACCCGTTTGTCACTTGGCGATGACCTCTGAAAACTGGAAAAGCGATCTACAGATGGCATGGGTGTCTGGTTTCACCATGCTGCTAGGCGAAGAACCGGGGCACGGGCGACACAAGGCGAGATAGCACGATAAACATCCGTGAATACAACAGTCGCAGCCTTCAGAAAAACTCGGTCTGGGCCCACAACGCGCGACCCCAGGCGGCGTAAGAGGCAAGAGCGGCAGGCGGGCGGGGTATAGAGTAGGTAGGGTGGGGAGTGAATGACAGAAAGGGTTTGTCGATGAAAAGAATGCGATATGGTAGCTGTGTTGTATTTTTAAAAAAAATATCTCGTGGAAGGCTGGCGGCAAAAGAAGCGCCACCAGTTAACCCTTTCAATTCCGTGAGTTTAACCTTGCGGAAACGTTGGCTGTTTCAAGACATCAAGTTGGACAATGTGCGGACGGAAGGGACAGAGGAAGAGGAAAATCAAGTGAATTTTGTGCTGAACGACTTTCTTTGTCTTAGTATATCTGTCATTTGTATGAGGTTGTCTTTTGTTGTTTTTGTTGCTTTTGTTGTTGTTGTGCTGGCTTATGCTGCCGTTTGGAACCATTCTTTGGTTGAAAGTCTCCACATCACATTGACACTGCTCTGTTTGAATATGGGAAGGACAAGTGATTGTATCAAGGC
The DNA here is from genome assembly GCA_004794575.1 of Lanistes nyassanus. Taxonomy (NCBI): domain Eukaryota; kingdom Metazoa; phylum Mollusca; class Gastropoda; order Architaenioglossa; family Ampullariidae; genus Lanistes; species Lanistes nyassanus. The sequence continues at coordinate 466,748 of SMGT01012919.1, read as the reverse complement.
GTGGTGGAGATTCGGGGTCCGCCGGGCCTGTGGTGGGGAGCTGCAAAAGACGATGAACTAAATTTTAAGCGCCATCGCAACAGCCTTGATCACCTCAGCCACCAAGACCACCACAGCGCCACTGTCGCCAGCAGAGCTTCGTTCAGATCTCTATTACGTTCAGATCTCTATTACGTTCAGATTTCTTTTACGTTCAGATCTCTATTACGATTCAAATATAGATTTGGCGGCTTGTTTTCTTGCCCACTTCTTGAGGCCTCGTGTGTCTTTGCAATAGGAGGTGCAGAAAAACGCATTTGGAACAATTTAGCAATCATACCGAGTGGCCTGGTCTGGTAAGAGAAAGCTTAGAGACAAAGCAGAAATCTGTGTGTGCATCAGAAGTAATGACACACGCCAGTAAGTTCTGGAAGTCACAAAGTGGCTGCAGTAAAGGAATATCCTACAGCTTAATTTTCACGTCTGCCACGGCATAAACCAGATTCGCATATTATCATAGACATCACAGAATGTGTCGCCGGCCGTTGTGAGCATTCTTGTCACAACTGCTCAAAAAAGGAGACAGTACTACAAACTATACTGATAATTTTGCCACAGCTGTCCGAGGGTTAGCTAGTGAACACATACATTTGAACTACTCAAACGTCACGATGTGAACGCATACATTTGAACTACTCAAACGCCATGATGTGAACACATACATTTGAACTACTCCCACGCCACGATAAGAAAGAGGACAAGAAGTGACTGTTTTGTACAGTTTTACCACAACTTGTGAAATCATCTGGCTCTTGCAATTTTCAAGCAAAATGTAGGAAGAAATGAAAAGAGTAAATAAAGACAAAAAAATGGTGAGTGGGTGGGTGGGGGTGTGGTGGGTGAGTGAGTGAGTGAGTGAGAGTAGGTGAGGAAGGGAAGAAGGGAGAAAGGAGGGGAGGAATAAAACCAACACTCTTAAAGTAACTGCGACAGTTAATCGGAAAATGGTCTCATGGCGTTAGTATCTCAAACCTGGGACAAATTAGTTGTGACAGTTCATAGGAACATTGTATTTTGGCGCTAGTATCTCTAACCTGGGACTTGATTTACGAGAACTTACATCTAAAAGACATTTTGCGCCATTAACGTCGGAAAAGTGATTTCAGTGGATTAATGTCTGTTTGTGTAACACAAATCCGGAGGCAAGAGGAGGGCCCCGTGAAAAAATGCCTGAGGACGGTGGCAGACCCGCGTGCCCACTCAGCGTAGCCACACCTTCCCTGTTGTTCCAGGCCAGAGGAGCAAGACAGCAGACAACAGCAACCACCGCTTCTCATACGAGCTGTGAGCTCAAGTAGAAAGTCTTTCTTTTCAGCTGAATTCACGCTGATCTTTTCTTTCTTTCTTTCTTTCTTTCTTTCTTTCTTTCTTTCTTTCTTTCTTTCTTTCTTTCTTTCTTTCTTTCTTTCTTTCTATTACTTTCTATTACTTTCTTTCTTTTCTTTCTCTGGGTAAAATAGTCCTTAGGTTTTTTCTATTTAAATTACAAACAAATAGCACAAGTCCCAACCAAATCTAAAGTTTTTTCGACACACTGATAAAAAACGGGTTAATGTGGTTCTCAAAATGACATTCAATTCTTTGTTGCTTTTTGAAAGACGTTTGGGGCAAATTTCAAGAAACGTGATACATGCTATAAACTGTACGCACAGAAAGTATTTATTGTCCGTCTGTCTGCGGAGGACTTCTGTGGGGTTTTATGATAAATGGTCGCCTTACACACCCTGTCACGGCGGATTCAACTGCAGGCGTTATCGGGCGGCCGTCGTCAAAAAAATTGTGGGGGGGGGGGGGCTAGATTCCTTTCTGTACATCATAGCTGAATAGCATTCACTGCCTCAGGACAAAAGGAGCGACCACTGTACAGAGATGTGGCGATGATTGCTGGAAATCAAGCTGGGGTCTCCTGGCAGACGCCATGTGGTCTGGGCGCCACCCACAGCTCTGTCTGTATGCTGACAGTCGAGTTAATAACAGGCCAGGAAAAAAAAATTGAAGTGGATTGATAGGTAGGAAGTGTCGGTACAGGATGAATGGTGAGTTACTTTCATCTATACAGGCTAAACCTGCCTGCCATTTCCTCAGTCCCACTCCGATTCACCATATTAAAATGTACAGGAGAGAAAAGGAATTTTTACTCACACGTCTAGTGTCATGAACAGATCAACTGCTGCTGCAGCCAACAGCCGCAGTAGCGCAACAAAAAAGAAAAGCCACGAAGTGAACACATGCAATTGAACTACCCCCACTCCATGAAGTGAACGCATCCATTTGAACTACTCCCGCGCCACGAAGTGAAAACATACATTTGAACTACTCAAACGCCACGATGTGAACACATACCTTTGAACTACTCAAACGCCACGATGTGAACACATACCTTTGAACTACTCAAACGCCATGATGTGAACATATACATTTGAACTACCCCCGCGCCATGATGTGAACACATACCTTTGAACTACTCAAACGCCACGATGTGAACACATACATTTGAACTACTCAAACGCCACGATGTGAACACATACATTTGAACTACTCCCACGCCATGGTGTGAACACTTTCATTTTAACTACTCCACGCCACGATTTGAACACGTTTATTTGAACTGCTCTCACGTCACGAAGTGAACATGTACATTTGAACTACTCCTGCGCCACAAAGCGAACACGTACATTCGAACTATTCCTGAGCCAAGAAGTGAACACCTTCATTTGAATTACACCTGCGCCACAAAGTGAAAATGTATATGAAAATGGAAAACATGGCGTCACATTGTTTATGGTATTATCTTGGTATTATCTGTTCTCTTATTCGCAGAAGATGTGGTTCTTGGGTCTAAAACAGTTGCTGGATCACAGACATAGACAAAGCGGAAGTCTGGGAATGTAGCTTTATCACTTGGTCTCAAGGTCAAAATGGATACGAGTAATATTGTTGTGTTTACGAAGGTAGGGAATTTGAGCACACACAAAAAAATTGGGTCTATGGTGGGAATATAATGTATGTGGTAAATGCATGTAAATAGTTGTGTATATACTTTCCACTAGACTACGTTTTGATGCTGCAAGCAGAGATTTGTATAGTAAAGCAAAAAAAAAAGGGGGTAGGGGTGAATTATATTATGCATAAACTCGATGTATACTTGATACAAATACTTGAAAGGTCTGATAATAACATTTAGACTAGGTATCTTTGGTATCTCCTTCGTTCGTTCGCTTGCTCCTTCGTGCGTGCGTGCGTGCGTGCGTGCGTGCGTGCGTGCGTGCGTGCGTGCGTGCGTGCGTCCGTCCGTCCGTCCGTCCGTTCGTTCGTTCGTTCGTTCGTTCGTTCGTTCGTAATGTTTCCGACTCAAAAATGTACAAGAGAGGGATGATAAATTAGATAAGAAAGAAAGAAGGGCTGATGGAAGAAAGAACAACCCTAACAGGTAAATGAAGTCAGTACACTATCGTACGCTTACGAACAGCGCACAAGCGCGGAGCGAATTTAAAAGCCAGACGTCCAATTTCTGTCCAGCAGAAAGCCTGCCGAGACCTGTCTCTAATGACCATGCCAGATTGTCTGACTACCACAATAACAGGCCAGTAATATTCTATCACTTTCATTCATGCGTGTGCGCATGCGCACCAGCCCTTTGCACACGACTCTGAAGCGCGACGTCATAAAGGCACTGCGCGCGGGAGCGAATCACTCAAAAATCGTTAATAACGAAAACGAAACTCATAAACCTCTCTCCACCTCCCCCACACCACCGCAGACCCCGGGGGCATCGCGGAAATATGAAGCACGACCCTTTGCGTTAGCGACAGCTACCAACAATATCCAGTGGAAAATAGGAATTGATGCTTCCATTCGCCGTGTACATCCTTCCCATCCAGCCATCTACCACCCTCCACGTCTCCGCTTCCCCATCTTTCCTCAAAAAGCCCCCCATTCCTAGGCTGTCAGCAGAGAGCCACACTGCTCGGGAAAAAAGCGTGACTTGGCTGACCGAAGCAAACCCGCACTCTGATGATATTAAGTGATAACACTTATCACCTTACCCCCTCCCCCCAGTGTTTTGTCTTACCAGCGTTTTATATTTTTACGGTTATATCATCCCTCTCTTCGTCTTTCTGGATCTTCTACTGTCTAACCAGAAGCTTGAATTTTAACCAGATTTCACTTGCTTACCAGCGCCGGTAGCAATAGTTACACCATCATTACATGCATGCTGGAGAGCATCCATGTAAATGACCCCTATCTTATTGACCCCTATTCTCATCACATTATCCTTCTCATTCTAGTAGTGTATCATATCATCTCTCCAACTCTTTGTCTTTTTTTTATTTTATTACCAGTATACTTTTCTCTCTTGCACATTATTGTCTTTCTAACTACCAGCAGCACTCTTTCTATTCCATCCATCTTACCAAACCGTTCTCTTAAGAAGCATACACACACTGAAACCTTTTATTTGTTTTTTTCCCACCCCAGACAACTCTACAACTTAACTCCAACCTAGCTCCAACCTAACTCCAGCCTAGCTCCTAACCAAACCCCACAACTAGGCAATTACTTGTTGGTGAAACTGACAGCTATAAGTGCTTAACGTCAGCGACTGTTGCAACTGGCAGCCACCTGGGGCCTTGACTGCGACTCTCGTTTTACCAGTGCCCGCGTGCGTTAAAGACACGTCACATTCCTTCTCCACCTGTCTTCCTTTATCTCGTTGTCCAACGTTAACTTATTTACATGGCCGTCATAGATTTCCTACGATGTCTGTCTTGTAGCTGGTTCTGCGGCAGCCAGGACTGCGACAAGAATCCCACTTCACGGACTGAGGGTCTGGTCACTTTATGGGTTATGGCTCATCGCTTCTAAAAATACTTCTTTTTGTATGTGTGTGTGTGAATTAAAACGCACACAATTGTGTAAACCACAGAAAAACTGACTACTCTCCCTCCCCCCAAACACCATCGGCAAGTCTGTCAGACCAGCACAAATTAAAGCTTGTCCATATTCATCACAATGGAATACAATACTCCGTATTTTTTGTGTTTGTCGCATGTTCTGATCCACACAATCTCCCCCCTGAGCGCGACTGTCATGTTCGTTCCTCACGTTCAGACTCATACCAGTTATTGTCAAGTTGAACACATCGCAACGATCTGTTTGAGCGTCAGTCTCCCGAGAGACCCCTTGCTTTACTGAGTTTCCCGATGATTTGTGATCTTTCAGTAGCTTTTGCTTTGCCGGCGAGATGACGTCACTGTGGACTTGCAAGTCGTTCCTACAGTTTGTGCAGACAAGACTGTTGTGGGTGTTGCTTGGTCAGCGAATGTCATCTGCTCTACAGCTTATTTACAGGCCCTCAGAGAAACGCGTGCCTTTGTAACAGTAACACGAAGACTTCCTGACTGGTGATATATGTCAGTATACAGAGTGCAGACTGTACACTAAAAAAACAACATACTCGCTACTCTAAATCTCAGGCAGGAAGAAAGGGAGACAGTGTTTGAGGAACAGAAAAGTAGCAAGTACCTCCAGCCATAGAAGACTTTGGTGCAAACCACCAGACGGCGGATCCCAATATTAGAAGACTGGAGGGGGAAAGGAGCTAGAGCATGCTTAGGGAATGACAGCGCCACAGAGAATAGCTAATTGAAGGTACCGAGGACAGAGTGGTACAGAGAATAACTAATGCACAAAAAACGGAGGGGAAGGAGACGGGCAATAAAACAATATCGCTGTTTTAGATTGTCCTGCGGTGTGGTGGCGGTGCAACAATAAAAAGGAATTGAAATATTATCACACTTTTGAACTTCCCTGGAAGAGACTGCCCCCCGGCTACTGTGGAAGAAATGGAGTGCTGTTCCCATTTGCTATCACCGCCCTCTGACCGCCAAGCGGCAAAGGGGGCTTTTGATCTGCGGAAGAAACTATCCAAGTCATCCAGCAAGGACAATATTAAGACCATCCGCGCAGCGGCTCAGCGCCGGCGTTTTTAAGTTTCCACCGGCAGAGCAAGTCAGTCGAACATAAAAACAAAAAGGAGGAGGAGGAGGAAGGACGGAAGGACGGAAGGAAAGGAGATGCAGAAGAGGAAGAACTCTGTGTCTGAACTAGTCAGACCCAGACTGCGCTCCTTGCCTGCCATCAGAGGTCGCCATGCAGAGGAGCAGGGAGGGGTGGGTAAGCAGGGTGACAACGCATCGAGGATCAGGGGAGGGGCTAGTGCTTAAAGTTTTTTCTATTTCACACTAAAGTTTTCACGTTAAAATCGAAATCTCGGGGTTTTTAATTGTAACTTGGCAACAAGTTTCATTGAAAGACCATTTTGCTTGTTCCATTCTCCACTTCTTGCATTCGCCCTCTATTTCCTTTTTCCCCATTACCCCCTTCCCTTTCTTTCTGGGCAGCGTGCACGTGGGGTTTTTTTTCCATTTCTGGCGGGGTGGCCAGTCAAAGACAAAAGTTTTCGAAATGGAATTGACTTGCACCGCCTAATGGCTTCGTCTTCGTTAAAAATGAAAGGGATTCTGAGTGTATTACCTTACTCCAAATTGAATTCCGCAATTATTTCTTCAGGAAAATGTCATTCCATTTGAGATCTCCTAAGCAGTTTTTTGTCTTTTCATGTCTTTTCTTCATTTCTTTTTCTATCAGTCGTCCCTTTGTAGACAAAGAGCCATTTTTGCTCTCATTTCCAACTTCAATGAAACAAACAGGGTGCTGTTTTAGCGTCCCTTTCATTGCACGTCGTTTCCATGACTGCCAAGGTGTAGCCAGTGTCTGAGGAGGAAGTGACTGTCATAAGAGTCAGATACCAGGCCAGACGAAAGCTATACTTAGGTGAAAACAGAGGGTAACTGCCGTCACTGAAACTCTAATCTCTATGATGAACAGTGAACACTCGTACTCTCGAGCTGGTCGACTCTTGCTATGAGCTGAAATTTATTTTGACTCGAGCAGCCATTAGCAGAGATGTTTTCCTTAGTTTCTTTCTCTTTAAAGTCAGTCAGTCTGTGCGCGCTGTTGGTATGTATTACATTTTTTAAAGGTCATTACATCCCTCAGTGAGTGTGCGAGCGTTCGGTATGTATTACATTCTTTTAAAGTCGTCACATGTGGCGTATGATTACTCGAATAATAATTTTGGCACGTGTGACTATATCGGCAGAGGGTTTGTCCACACTAAAAGCCGCAACTACGCTGAAAACAGAAAGCCTCTGTCCTGCTGTCACTTTGGATACCAGCGTCTCGGGCTTGTCGCCAAGATACAATTGTGGATCGTGGGTAGTGAGTTCAGATCTCGCCTCTGTCGCATTTGCTACTTCTGTGACATCTGTTTTACAAGGCCAGCTACTTGCTTTCATTTATTCCTAGTTGCACTTGGCGTAAAAAAACACTAGGCCAACGAACCCCTCTCTACCGGCGGTAGGTGTGGCTGACAGGGGGGGCTGAAAGTAGACGGGGGGGGGGGGGGGGTGGAAGCTGGGAGGCAACGAAGTAAATTCTTAAGATTTCGGATTTTACTCAAAGATAAAAAAGCTTGCAACTTGGTTTCAGCCCATAATAAGTAATGACATGCATCCGACGACAAACGCGATCAAAATTTATGTTCACACTTATTTAAAGTAGGACACTATAACACTATGGCACTAGTGTATTTTTCTCTGCAATGGAATTGTAATTACTGCTCGTAAAATCTCATCTCGTCAGATAATACTCATTGTGCAGGAACAAACAACATATGCCACATGATGTGCACTTTTCATAAAAGAAGCTCATTTTCATTCTCTCTCTTTCTCTCTCTCACACACACCTCACTCCTTCCCCTTCCGCTCTCGCCTTCGCTTCCAATATCTATAACCACTCACCTGTCTTCTCTCTTTCTCTCTCTTCCTTTCCTTCCTTCTTTCTTTTTCTCTTTCTTTCTCTTTGTCTTTATGAATTTCATTTTCTTTCTGTCTGTCTCTATATATGCCTTTCTCTCTTTCTATTTTCTTTCTTTTATCCCCCCTTTCTTCCTTTCTTTCCTTCGGTAGTGAAAATATTTGAACATGACAAGTTGCGCAGTCATTATCCCCTCTGTAATAGGCAAATGAAACTTTTGCCTGTGTTCTCTTTGTACTATATTTAGTGAAACGTTTGCTGTGTTCTCTTTGTACTATATTTAGTGAAACGTTTGCTGTGTTCTCTTTTTACTATATGTAGTGAAACGTTTGCCTGTGTTCTCTTTGTACTATATGTAGTGAAACGTTTCCCTGTGTTCTCTTTGTACTATATGTAGTGAAACGTTTCCCTGTGTTCTCTTTGTACTATATGTAGTGAAACGTTTCCCTGTGTTCTCTTTGTACTATATGTAGTGAAACGTTTGCTGTGTTCTCTTTGTACTATATTTAGTGAAACGTTTGCCTGTGTTCTCTTTTTACTATATGTAGTGAAACGTTTCCCTGTGTTCTCTTTGTACTATATGTAGTGAAACGTTTCCCTGTGTTCTCTTTGTACTATATGTAGTGAAACGTTTGCCTGTGTTCTCTTTGTACTATATGTAGTGAAACTTTCCTGTGTTCTCTTTGTACTATGTGCATTGAAATATTAAGTGCATATCGTCTTCTTATGCTTATTTATACTGTGATCTGCGTCAAGGTGTGGAAATCGAGAGAACAATCACAGTTCGTTAATTTATACCTTCAACTCACCGCCTGGCCATTCAATTACAGCTGATTGCACACCCAGGGCTCCCGATGACGCACGCTAGGTGAGTCATTTATGCACGAAAATCAAGAAATGACGCACACTTTTTACCGGTGTTGTATTTAAGCTGTTTCGTTGACTTCTACAATGACCCCTTAAAACTGAACGAGAAGCACTGACGCATTAATTTTGAAAACTGGGGGAGCCCTGACATCCTTACTTCCAGTAGTGGGATAGGACGTGGGGCCTGTATAGGAGCGGCACCAAATTGAGATGTGCCAGTGACACCTCGGTCTGTGCTGACATATGCTGAAGTCACATCAATTACAGTCTTGTCCCAGTGACATCTCTGTCCTGATATATGCTGATGACACATCAATTGCAACCCTGTGCTAGTGAAATTTCTGTGCTGATATTTGCTGCTGACACATCAATGACAATCTTGGGCCAGTAACATCAATGCGTTGACATATGCCGATGACATTCAAAGACAGTCCTGTAAAATTGACATCTGTGTGCTGACATATTCTGAAATACAATGTATATACAAATATATATATATATATATATCTGACATTTGTGCCAATGAAATCTGTGTGCTGATGTATGCTGAGGACACATCAAATACAATGTTCTATTGATGTGTGCGCTGATGCATTCTGGTGACATACACTGGACAACACTGAAATCGTTTCTGACTTAAAAAGGTCCCAATCTGTAGTATCTTGGTGTGCTGAACACGAATATGACCATGAAAACTTTTTATTGGGTCTCGGTTTGAAGATATTTCATATAATGACAACCCCAACAAAGTACTGGCTAGACACAACCGTATGCTGACGTATGCAATCAAGGGAGCCTACCGTACCCAAACACGTAGCAAAGAGAGAGTCGAAAGTAAGGAACGTGGCAGATCTTCTCGCTTTTCGCCTAGTGTCTACAAAATTTCTTTGGAATGTTAGGGCAGAAAACTACAAGGAACTAGTAGAAGACATGCTGATGCAGTATCAGAAACTTGGGTGCGATATGTCTCTAAAGATCCACTTCCTTCATTCCCATCTGGATTTCTTTCCTGACAACTGTGGTATGGTTAGTGATGAACATGGCGAACGTTTTCATCAAGGTATCGCAACAATGGAACAAAGATACCAGGGAAAATGGTCCACTACCATGCTGGCTGACTACTGCTGGACACTCCACAGAAATGCTCCCAAACAGCTGTACAAGAGACAGGCAAAGAAATCTAAGAAGTAGTCTGTTACAGGTATTAACCATGGGCCTGTTACTACTGGCATGCATTTCGTGATATAAACAATAATTATTGCAGATTTTTAAAAAAAACTAGAGTCAATTTTGCATTTTGACTTTCATATTCGTGTTGAGCACATAAAAATTGATTTAAAAAATGACTAATTTTATTTCAGTAACATGACTTTAGTAAAGCTGTTGACCAGTTATCAGTTACCTTCTTTTGACTTGATACGCAAAACAAAAACCAGTTTTGACTGAAGATCAGAAAAGTTCCCAGGCTTAATTAGGAGACTTCCCAAAGTTCTATGTCAAAGAACTTCATTCCTTCATTCGTTTATTCGTTCCTTCGTTTATTCATTTATTCTCTTCATCCATAAGCTCTTGTCTATCTAAACAATGTTTTTGTCTGACAATAGCAATGTTTCTCCTTGACACACCACATTTACTTCATAGTTATTCCAGCCAGACCATATTTCGGCAGAGAAAAACTCTACAAATAACAAACAAGGAATTGGGCTCTATCGTGTACTGTTCACCTCATTATTTTCTGCGTTCTTTTTATTTTGTTTGCCAACATCTCATAAAAGAAGAGCAGCTGATTAATTCATCGAAGCGTGTTGCTCATTGGTATGTGAGCTCTGGGGGTCTGAAAATCACAATTTCGACGTCAATTTTTTTTAAACAATTATTCCCTCCCTCTAATGCCAGCAACATCTACGTTCTGCCTCTCTCATCAGTAGCCCACAACACCTCACTAACTTTCTGTGGCTGTCCATCATTCCGCCGTCCAGCGAGGACATAAAGGACTTCTTCAGGCGGACACAAACAATATGGCGCCAAACATCACAAAGCAGCCTGGCCGCCACACAGGTCCCCACGTAGTGCGCCAAGGTCTTTTATGTGGTGACAAACTGTCAGCAGCTGAGCTCCTCCCAAATATGCATACATTGTGGGGCAAGGGACATTACTCTCGAAGAAAGAGTATGGCAAGGAGCAAGATGGCGCTTGTCCGACATAGTCTCAGGGGGCTAAAACAGAGAAGACACATCCCTTCAGTAATGGCCCTTGCTATCGATCACTGTCCGCTGCATTTATTTCCGCACTTTTGACGTTAGTTGTCTCCTTTTGTCACTGGAAATGGAGTCTTGTGCGGGTGATGGGGAGGTGTTACGGCTGTTCAATATCTTGTACTAGTAATGACTTCCCTCCTTGTCGCCGTCTCCAGCTTTGCCATCTGTTACAATAATCTCTTCTTTTATGCTCTCTCTTTCTCTTTCTCTCTCTTTCTCTTTCTCTCTCTTTCTCTCTCTCTCTCTCTCTTCTCAGTGTCGCCTTCCTCGTCTTTATCCTTGACATTCTCGTTAAAATTATCATATCGTCCTTTTACTGACGTTCCTTTGTGCACGCATGTAGACTGTGTTCAGCAAAAAGTCTTTCTAAAACTTTGTCTGTAGATTTAAAGACTACCTTGGTTTGTTTTTTCCTCTTGATGTGGGTGGAGAGCTATACATCTTTCATCACGATATTGGTGCAAAATGTTGATGCTGCTGATGACGATAATGATGATGACAACGACGACGACAACCCCTCCACCCATACAAATTTACGCACACTCTACGTCACCCTCCTCCCCCCCCCCCCCCCCCACACACACACACGGAGTAAGACAGACACGGAACGGATAGCCACTGTCCTCATCAGTTTTCAGCAGTGAGTGGAGCATCAGCTGTTGCTTGACCGGCTATACGTCTCCTGAAGAGTTGCTCTCAGCAGGACGTCACAACACCGACAGTCTCACAGCACTGAATGTTCAAACGAAGGCGTTCAGTTTGCACCTGGCTTCTCCAAATCATTGGTGACACACCGCAGAGCAGACTAATCATCAGCGGTTTGGTGCTTGGCCACCTCATCCTTCAAAGACATGCGCTGGATGCTGCAGACTAGCAGTTCGATAGCCTGTAAATAGGCAGACTTGCTGAATTACTGCGCATGTCTGGCCGGCTAATGCACTCGTCACCTTTGCCAGACGCGTGAGAGCTGTAATTTCTGTGCCCCATCCCAGCATAATCGGCCTGTCTGATAATGACAGCAGCACTGCAAGCTGCACTCGTGTGTCCTGCAGGGTGCAGGGTGTTTCAAGAGTCCCCGTTGTCGGCTTCACTTCTTTCTCCTCTTCATCCTCCTCACTACTGTCATCAACGTCAGATTTGCTTACTAAGCTGTGGATGTTTCCTTAACCGGGCAGATATATTCGTCGAAGAGTATTTGGCCCATTCTTGAAGCTATCAGAAAGTAGCTTCAGGTAATTTTAGACAAAAATGTGATAACGTGTGCATGGTCGGTTAGAAAACGCTTGAAGGACAACGGCTGGTTATTGCTTGACGCACGTGCATATGGGCTGCACAAAGGCGCTACTTTGCAATCACTACGCGTCTGGGTTTTAATGTCCTTCATCATCACATGTCCGCTTGATGAATGAATTTGTCTAATGAATTTGTGAACACGTACAAGAACATCCATAGAAATTCACAGAAACTGGCAGGTTTGTGTCTACACGGAACGACATATTGATATATCTTTTAATTCTGAGACTGATTGCGTAATTTCGATATGTGTAGGTTGTAAATTTCAGTCATTTGTTGTTCTCGGTATAAATGTGTTCTGTTCTAGCATAGGAAATGTAGACACAAGGTCTCCGTCCTTTGTATGGATTGTGTGAAAAGACTAATGCTGAACGATTTCTAATAGACATCTAGGGCAAATAACATTAAATATTTTATGGTAAAGAAGTAATCTATGTTTTTCCGCCTCTTTCAGACTACAGAATCCTGATTCATCGTAGAGTTTTGGGTACTCCCTAGTACAACTCCAATGATGATTCTAACAGCCTCTGAGTGCAGTCGTCCTAATTCACCTGCTTGGCTGTCCGTTCATCCATCTGGTCCGGTGAAAGTGTTTTGTTTTAAATTTCCAATTTTATCTTTGACCCCTGCTGGTGTCAGCACTATTTCATCTAGTTCTACGCTTTACTTTTAAACGGGATGTTTGTGAGTAATATCGCCATATAATGTACCCTGTTCCACGAAGTAAGTATTCAGTGCCGTAGCCTGTCCAACATTAGTGCAATGAGTAATACCCCTCGAACGGAGGGAGGGTATTTCTTCTTGGTTCAGACCTTTCCTGCGTATGAACTATTTACCAGCTTCCACCACTCTTTACTGCCGAATAGTTGCGGGTCTGAAGCTCTGATATTAGGTTCCTTTAGAGATACTGGTGTTTCCTTAACCTAATTTTCTTTACCTTCTCGTTTCTAAAAATACGAAATATTTCCCACTCAATATGATTTAAGCTAGTTTTTGCTTTCTCATAGTTTCTTTTCTTCATAATGGATCTTTTAATTTCGTCTATCACCCCAGGAGCATCATTTTCAATGACAGTTATTGTTTTTGTGCGAAGGCATCTATAAAAGTGTCGGTGGATTTCTGAGCAGATCCATCGATATTCTGGACCATGAAGAGCCCAATTCCTTGTTTGTTATTTGTAGAGAACTTCACCGAGCAATGAGATAAAAACACTGTGCTTACTACTTACAGGGATCTTATTTTCAAACATTCTGAGATGTACAGAGCTACTTTGTTGGCTAGTTTGCCTTTGAGGTTCATACACAAAAGGTGGACTTTAAATCGATTAGGGATTCTATGGTAAAACATGTCTTCTTATTTCTAGACTAAGCTTTCCTCGGCTCGTCTTCTTTGTCGAGTGTCACGAAAACCACCTCCCCACAGAATGTTAGCATAGAGCAAGAAACAGTATTCCTAGAGAGGAATTATATGCAAGTTTATCATTTAAATTATTAGTCCTACTGGACACAACACGTGCCTTAAAGTGTAGCTTGTGGATAGGAAACCCCCATTCAAGAAATCACACAAATTCAAATAATTGTATAAACAATTATGGTGTAAACCTTCTAATTTGCTGTCATTAAATTCTGTCAGTATTTAGATTTATTAATAAGCAGATTTTGCTTTTACAAGTAAAGTTTGAAACTGTCCGAAAGTCAAGAAGAGGCTAGAGTCAACCTAGAAGATGGTGCCGCCGTGTGTTGTACAAAAAGCTGCAATAACGTTAAAAGCGAAAAAATCCCACTTCATCGGCATCCGTCTGTTCAGCTAATTTTAAGGTTATTACGCTTGTTATGTTTCAGTGCTTTAGTCTGCACCGTTTTATTGCTGGGGTTGTTTATTTGTCCTTATTTCTAAGCAGCTGTGTGTTTTGCAACGGTTTTTACTGTTTAGTTTTTTAAAATACTTTTTCCCCATATTTTATTCATCATAGGCAGTAAAGATCTTCCAGGAAACTGCAAGGTTTTCAGTGCTGACCCTACGAGATTAGCATATTTTTGGTGATACTGTATTTTGATTGGCTCCAATTATTCTGCGCTTTTTCATGCTCGCGTTCCCCTGACAAGCAAATGGAAACTTTTAACTACAAAATGGCGACATCTCCATTCACTGTCTCCCGTCGTTGCCATAATGTAGCGAGTTTAGTAGACCAGCCCTGATAAACACAGACTTGTTAATTCAATCAGAAGTTATTGTAAATTCCCATGCATTTCGCATATAACAAACGATCTTTTATTAAAGGGCTTTCTTTTAATCAGTACGTTCTCTACTTTCTATACATAAATCTCTAGGACAACTTGACCCCAACGCACTAATTTCCCGCTCTTTTCTAAGATCAGCGTGTAGATTTCGCGCCGAATTCGCTCAAGGTCTTACGAACCCAGCATTCTATTTTAGTACCAAGGTCTCTTTAGTGACCTGACCTGCTTCGCATTTTTCGCGCCAAATTCGCTCAAGGACATGCAAACCAAGCACTTTTCTTCTAGAACATTCTAGTTCTAGAAGCTTCTGCACACGACCAGAAACTCACACCACTTGTTCCACCCAATCACAGATAGGCACGTAGCCACGTGATCACCAAAACGAGTGGACAGAAAGCGTCCCAATCCGTCAGTCACAAGAGAACCATCGAAGAGCAAAGACGTGGGGAGTGATTTCCTGAGAGGCAAAGATTTTGGCCTGTAGTATCAGGCAGTTGTAGTCTACCTAGTGTCCTGTTTGCCTAGTCAGGGCAGCTAGAAGTCCCCTAGGGAAGGGGAATTGTTTAGCAGACTGAGGAGAGTCTGGAATTGTTTAGCAGACTGAGGAGAGTCTGTGTATATGCCAGAGGGCATTAGTTTCTCGCGCCATTGGTGGCAGATGTTTGTACCAGGGAAGGTACTTTGATGACAAGACTGTCGTCTTGAATGTGACCAGTGTGTCATTTTTGGAACCGGTGTTAGGAGACCCGGAGAATCGTCATATCGTTGCTGTCTTGCCCTAGGAAAGAAACCTACGCTCTGTGACTCCAGGCTAGAAGAAGATCCATCAGCCTGTTGGACTGTGAAGTCTAGTCTCTTCACTGAAAAAAAAAACAGAAACTGTGATATTTAAAGATCATCTCACCATGTCAAACGTTGACCTAGAACTTGTCCGGCGAACTCGAGAACTCGGTATAGATCCGCACCTCCCGCACCTTGGGGAATGAACGTTGTTCCTGTGGAATTTATAGTGACTCGCCGAAACATTTTATCATAGTGGTTTTTATGAACTCTAGTGGAAAGACTCGAAACATACAGTGGATTTGTTGTGCCTGTTTCAACGTAACTCGGTGGTGAGTGAGCTAAAACTTTTGCAACATCAATGTACATCTGTGAGAAGATTGATTGAGAGTGTGATTAGATCTCGTTGAACACTTTATCTATGATCTGTCGCCTTTGCATGTGACCTCTATTATGAATGCTCGAAGGTAGTTTATTTGAAGTATCTCGACTATCATATATTGTGTGTTCCGACAATTGAAGACTCTTTTTGAATAACATTTTATAGAGGAGCTTCTTTGCTGCGTTTGGATTGGTTTTGTTTTCGCCAGTCAGAGAGCGAGGTTGTGAGAATGACGGAGTGCGCACGTCTTCCCCTATCCCCCTGTCTATCCCTCACAGTGTGTGCACGCGCATATCTGTATTTGAGAACGTCTGTGTGGCGAACGTACCTGTGTGCATGCAGGTCATTATGCAGAGCTGGAAAATTCAACTGACGTGGCTGGAGCTCTGCACGAGAAAACAAATAAGAAGGGGGAGGCAAGCGTCTATTACTTTTGTCGGGAGCCATCCCTGACGATGGCAGAAAAGGTTAAGAGCAGCGATGAATCGTCTTTAATGAAGTGCATTTTGGGAAGACCCAATTAAAGGCTTGGTTTAACGATTCTACCCATCTGACCAAATAAATTTTCAGCAAACAGATGGAGGCGGGGTAGACTGCTAGTTTCTTGTGTATTTCAGGAAACTAGAGAGAGAGGATGACTACAGTATACCTGATGGCTCTTTTTCTTGTTGGTTTTTTCTTGCTTCCTTCTTTCTCTCTTTTATTTCTGTGTTTTGTTTCTTTGTCTTTATTCTCTTTCTTCCTAATGCTGTCTGTATATCTCTCCTTATTCCCCTTCCGCCTGCTGGCGACAAAATACCGAAAGAGTGGACGTGAATTTAATATACCAAGGAATATTTTACGGCTTTAGCGTGAGAAGCGAGTTATACAAACAGATCCAGATACACTGAGTTGTAGATCACGGCATGGAATGCGAGGGCCAGAATCAAGAATTTTAAAGAAAATAATTGCTGGACTCACTCCATGCCCAAGAAAGGTTGCAGACGTCCGAGCTAACATTTCTTCCCAGTACTTAAAGGGCATGATACTCAGACAGCGTTAACTAAAACCGAACCTAGAAGAAAATCACTGTGAGTCATGGGGAACAGTCTCTCTCTGTCTGTTTGCCTAAGCCTTATGCGGTTTTCTGATACACATGGGAAACAAAGAGTTTTTGTTCAGGAATGTTACAAAACTGCGAAAGTGTGTGACGTCAGATGAAGAAGAAAAATTACCTTGGGGCTTTTTTTATTATGAAAACAAGTATAAACAGAATATTTTAATATATAATAGAAACCTTTGAAGCAGGCGAGAAAAGATGAATGGATCTGAAAAAAGAAAGCGTGCGAACTGTTTCAGTTGCAATTTTCATTGTGGAAACAGTAGTGACTGATAACGAAGAAGAAGTGAGAAAAAGTATTGAACTGAAATTAGGTTGGTACTGCATGCGTGTATTCAGAGGGGGGGAGAGAGGAAGGTGTTAGAAGTTAAAGCAATAGGAGTGAGGAATAGTGTGGTACAGAAAATGAGGCAGAGATGCTCCCGCTTTCCTTACGTGAACTAAATGTGTTATAAACTAACATTCTTCTTATTATTCTGTTCTTATTGCATATTTTCTGCTCGCTGACAGAAACAATTGTTTCATAATATGTTCCACATAATTTTTAATTGCTAATTGCAAATAGTTAATTAACAACCTGGTCCATGAACATTTTAAAGTTCAGAAGATGATTTTTCTCTGCAAAATTATAAAACTGAAAGAGGAAATTTTGTATGAAGAAGCCACCTCTGTTTTAAAACAAATGTAACACTCTAAACGTCCTGGAACCGACGGGTTCACTGCTGAATTTTATAAAATCTTTTGGGGAAGACTAGGTCACCTAGTAGTAAGAGCACTCAATGCAAGTTTTCGAAATGGAAAACTGACACCGACTCAAAGACAAGGAATAATAGTGCTTTTACCAAAGGAATACAAACCCAAATACCAAATAAAGAATTGGAGACGCATCACTCTGTTGTAAACGTTCTATATAAAATTGGATCTGCATGAAGACCAGACTGGCTTCGTTAATGTAGGTATATTGGTGACAGAGTAAGACTCCTATACGACCTGATCCAGTACTTAGTTGTTTTTTTTAAAGGCCTGGCCTTTTAATGAATATAGACTTCAAAAAGGATTTTGACTCATTGGGTTGGGACGTTATGTGGAAAACAGTTTGGTTTTGAAAAGATATACAACAATGGGTGCATACCTTGTATAAGGATATCATGTCAACTAGTAAATGAACGGGCATCGTCCTGGTTTGTAATCAAACGCGGTGTAGGCAAGGGGCTCCCGTCTCCCCTTGTTTGTTTTCTGTGTGGAGATTTTGGCTACGATGATTCGGGAAGATAAAGACATAAAGGGAATCATAGCTAACCATGCGGAACATAAAACCGAACAATAGGCAGACGAAAAAGGTAGGGGAGAGGGGTGCATGGGGAGAGACAGGCAGATAGACAGGAGGACAAGCAGGCAGGAAGAAGAAATCGAAAAGTAGGGAGGAAGGGGAGATCAAGAGAGAGAGAAAGAGATAGAGATTTAAAACATTTAACATTATTCAGTGGAGGTTCACTGGCTTATGACTGAAGGGAGTTACAGCTAATATGATAGCATTATCTACAGCATATACACAGTAATATTTACTGTTTTGGAGAAAGAGGGATTCTTCATGTGGTGAGAAAAGTGAAGTTGGCACAGTACATTATCAGAGGGCTAGTAAAGGGCATCGGAGTAGATTCCTGATATTTACATACTTTGGCGAAAAGAAAGGAAGTGAAGATGCCGTGAAATTTTTGTTGTGATTACAGTGCCTGTAGGAGTGTTTCAGATCATTACCAGTCCGCTTTCATCAGTGGCTAGAGTATTATTTTAGCATCGTACAGAACAATCTATTAACGAGGCACGGATGTATCTCATTTGATTCCGGTTTCGCCACTAGAAAACTTAGCTCGGCCGCGCAGACGACAGAAATGGCACAGGCCCGGCATCTGGGTTATTTCCCCCTTCTTTCCCGACCACCAGACTTCAAGGAAGGGAAGTAACTGCGTTTCAGCAGGGGGGGATAACCCACTCATTACGTGCCTGCGCTGCACTTTTTGAAGTTGGAGAAAATGGCGATGGTAGAGTTGCCGATTATAATTAGCCAGCCATTCGGCAACACACGTCTTCGTGTTCTTTTACGAAGAAATGGCCTTTGAACACAGCTTCAAATGAATTTTCACCGTATGCTGATATGATTTTTTAGACGCCATGAATGAGGGAAAAGAATTCCTTTTACTGCTTTTCTAAGCGTTTTTCGCGTTTCTTGCTGCACCGACAGTATGTATACACAAACATACTGTCTCTGCTGGTTGTTTGCATTCCTTGTACACATTCTGACATTTGTTTTGAAACACTCGAAGACATATACATGCTGGAATTTGTCTTGAAGTATCTCGCACTCACTTTTTCTTCTTCATTGCGAAGCCAGCTCGCACGCTTCAAACCTCATCCACAGTCCAACTTTTTACATTAAAACCTCAGGTGCAGACCCGTATGTGTTCTATACACATCTCGGACTCAAAGCGTTTCTTTACGCCCTTCCCCGAAACTAGCCATGCCTCGAATGACCAATTTTAGCGTAGTAGAAATGGGATCGTCGGTTAAAATCAGCGACCAACTTCTATAGATAAAAGAGCTGTTCAGTGGACTTTTTGATCTGCCATCTCTTTAAAAGCTCAGATGAAGATAACGTTCCTTTGGTTTCTGTGTTGACTATACATTACCCACAGACAATACTACGTCCTTTAACATATTTTGGGATTCACTTAACAGTAATTTCACATGCAAGCCTATGCAAGTTTCATCTATGTCACCATACAGTCCTCTACCCAACTGGTAAAGACGACTCCAAATTGATCTGTCAGCTATTCTTCAAATGGATCTGGCAGCTTCAGTTTAAATGAACCTGTCAGCTACATTCCAAATGGACCTGTCAGCTTCACTCTAAATGAAACTGTCAGCTACATTCCAAATGGACCTGTCAGCTACATTGCAAATGGACTTGTCAGTTACATTCCAAATGAACCAGTCAGCTTCACTCCAAATGAACCTGTCAGCTACATTCCAAATGAACCTGTCAGCTACACTCCAAATGAACCTGCCAGCTACATTCCAAATGGACCTGTCAGCTACACTCCAAATAAACCTGTCAGCTTCACTCTAAATGAACCTGTCAGCTTCACTCTAAATGAACCTGTCAGCTACAATCTAAATGAACCTATCAGGTACACTCCAAATAGACCTGCCAGCTACACTCCAAATGGATCTGTCAGCTACACTCCAAATGGACCTGTCAGCTACACTCCAAATGAACCTGTCAGCTTCACTCCAAATGAACCTGTCAGCTACATTCCAAATGAACCTGTCAGCTACATTCCAAATGAACCTGTCAGCTACATTCCAAATGAACCTGTCAGCTACAATCTAAATGAACCTATCAGGTACACTCCAAATAAACCTGCCAGCTACACTCCAAATGGATCTGTCAGCTACACTCCAAATGGACCTGTCAGCTACACTCCAAATGGACCTGTCATGATTAACTATACAGAGTCCTCGTCCGCGACGACCCTTCATGACGCACTTAAAAATCGACAATCTGGTAGCTCTCGTGCCAGACGCCTGGCGCTATAGGGAACAGTACTAGGATTGGTTGCCCCGGTGTCGCTATAATGTGACTGGGTGGGACTGAAGCCTGTGTTGTAACAGCAGTCTCAGTGTGACACGCTAACTTGTCCAACCAACACCGTCCTGATGTCCACCTGGTTTGCGACGGGACGTTAAGCAGGAGGAACCAAAACATAAACATAAGCCTCCTGCTTGAATGCGCGCATGCACGCACACACACGCATGCACGGACGCGCGCGCGCACTTACACGCACGCACGCACACTCATACACACGCACACGCACCCACATACTCACAAACAAACAAACAAGACCTCTCCCGCATTCCGCTTGTGCTATATTACTTCTCAAAACAAGGAAATGCAAGAAAGTAAAAAAAAAAAAAAAAAAGTTAAACGCTACTCTTCGTTGAGTCTCATTTTTAATTTAGCAAATTGTCTAACAGTGTTAGAGGAGAAGTAGATGGGAGTAGAGCAAGGTTTGTAAGTCTTGTGTGTGATCATTCCCCAAGCATACCAAACATTTGTGAGCACCCTAGAGCAGCAAGAGTCAGGCGCTGGCCACGCGACCCAGCCTGTGAGGACCTGAGGATGGAAGGTTACTCCAGTGCCACAACGCGCGTGCACCTGCTAAGGGTGCCAAGTCTATCTGACACGCCAACGACACATGCTTGTGTTTTCCATGCACTTTGTGTTACATGGCTATTTCCTAGAATCACAGAGTAGGCAAACTTTCCTGTTCTAAGAAAGATCGCACATGTTTAGGTAACCTTCGTGTTCTTGGCTGGTCATCCTGGTACTTGGTAAAGCCATTGCAAGAAAACTCTGGTGATTTTGGAATGTAACCGTGACAAAACGCGACCGCTTAGGTTTTTAAACCACAAGATTCAATTTTATTACTTAAATTCAGCTACCTGCTTCCTAAAATTTCGTACCAAAGCAGAGCTGGTGTCGTCTTTGTCCTGAAAAGATCGTCCGATTAAGATTTACTTTAAAGGAACACTGGCGTGTGAGGACTGATATCAGCAATGAAGCTGTCAGCGTCTGCTGTGTATTTTACTAAAATTGGTATATCAATGTTGACTGTTTATGTCGTTGATAGCTAGCAGAGCAATGTACGTGAGCCAACCATTATAGTCGCTAATCTGGTACTGGTTACTTCTTTCTGTGGTGACGTCACGACTTTTTTTAAACATTCAGCGGTCAGAGGTTACGAACTGAAAGCTTTCTCAGTGAGATTCTGGAGAAATAACGGAGAAAAGTTTTAAACCATTTTGGCAAATAATTTTCACTGTCGCATACTATTTTATGTGTAGTGGATAACAGCCAGTCAGTCTCTGTTTCCAAGGCTTACCCCCATCCCCAATTCACCCTTTCATGTTTTGACTTCCATGCAGTTAAAATCACGCGAAATTTGTAAAAAAAAAAATGCATTGTGGTTGTATTTTGATGGGGTTTTATGACAGTGTGGCTAACTAAATAAATTGTTGTTCAATGTGTGAAAATCACAAACTCCAGAAAATAAACAGCAAACACACAATATATACTGTACGTGTAATATGAACAAGACACGGTTTGGTATACAATTTGCGGTGTGAGTTTGCAGGAACAGCCTAGCAGGGTCGAACCCCTCCATTTCCACGTTTAATGTTCCAGTGAAAGCTGCAGCTGTAAGAAGCTGGAGAAAACGTGACTGCGTCCATTAATTTCAAGCAATCCTCACGAATCCCGGCCTGGTCTTTCCTGTGCTTATCTCTGTTCAGCGGCCATGTTCGTGCCAATTACAAGCAACTCCATGAAGATATAGAGCGTCTTCTCTCCGGCCTTCTCCATACGCACACCTACGTCTGACCTCCTCGTGCGCTGGGCTGTGCAGACAGATCGCCAGATTTTATGTATGTTTTCATTGCCAACAACTGAGCCAAATATCACTTCCCGACTCCTATGGGGCTTGCTAGGGGCTGCGGAACTTGAAGCAGTTAATGTACATGGGAAGGAGGACTCTTATCACAAGCCTTTATTTTTATTTTTAGAAGTGAGTGTAATTTTAGGATTTTTTACTGGCTTCTCTTTGTCCACCTGCTGCCTTATGTGTCAAAGATACGGCTGTACAAAGTCAAATCAAAGCAGAAATCACAAACTAGTTTAGCCATTTGCAAAACCACGCAATTAAATTTCTTTAATGTGGATCGAACATTGTTTACAGATACAAGTTTTGCTAAAATCTCGAATAAGAGATGCAACAGTTGGAGAGAACTGTTCATCGAAATGAGACGAAGTCTTGAATGCACGCGGTTAGTGTAGCTGTTTACAACTGCTTCCATACAACTTTTTTTTTTTTTTGGTGACACGTGGAATAGGGGTTTACCTTTATACAAGGAGTGATTCGACGTTGTCATATCTAAGTTGTTCACAGGAACTGCACTGTCGTTGAAACCACTCGTCTTTGAACCCGACTGGACTGGTATATTTTTAGTATTTTATAAGCAAAGACGAACCCCAGGACAATCATACTGTACAGTTTCTTGATGCTTGCTCTGAAAGTAGGCATGAGAATAATAAAGTCACAATTATGGCACTTACATACTGAAACCCAGACGTCACAACTATGGCACTTACATACTGAAACCCAGACGTCACAACTATGGCACTTACATACTGAAACCCAGACGTCACAACTATGGCACTTTCATACTGAAACCCAGACGTCACAACTATGGCACTTACATACTGAAACCCAGACGTCACAATTATGGAATTAAAGCAGACGCTGTTGCCACGCGAATTGCAGCCTAACAACAAACACACAGAGAAAGAACTATCTTTTCTCGGACCTTTGCTGAAACTATTCAACAATAAATGTGGCGCAGTGGCCAGCTGAGTTCTGCTTTACTTGTCATCTGCCGTGTACTTACTGAGCGGAGCTGGGTTTGGTCGTGCCTTCTCAACCGATTCCCACACCCTGCGTGGGTGACCTTTGCCCTCCGATCGACGGCAGTACACTGCATGCTCTACCCTATCTCTCCCCTCTCCCTCTTTATATGGATACCTGAGAACAAGGAAAATGAGTGTGTGTGTGTGTGTGTGGTCATCGGGGGGTGGGGGGAATCTTTTCGCTATTAATGGGTCGTCTCAGGAGCTCACTCTCACACGACCTCTCGAAAGTACATGAAGTAGATGGAACGAAACAATGTATGACAAAGTACAAATGACCTCACATTCACACCATTCGTTCCCCCCCCCCTCCATCTACAACCACTTAAAAAATCACATAACCCAGTAACTCAGTGAAAGATGATTTTATTTAGACATAAATTTAGACATTGAGACGATGCAGTTTGTGACTGATGGCACGTCAGACTAAGCTGTGTGTACACAACCATTATGAAACTAGGTTACCATCACCCGCTATCTACAGTAACAAAACACAAAAATCAAACAACAAGGCACACACATCTTTCTCAACTGCCGCTGTATGCAACAGGCAGTCACTTGCAGTAACACACGTACACATTCGGGTTAACACTAAAGTCGCAGTTCCTACCACAATCTGTACCATCATAGGAAGGGGCCTCTGTGTCTCGTGACGTAGACGAGGATTCTCCCTGCCTGTTCTGTGAGACAGGTGGGGTGGGCGAGTTTATGAAGGGTCCATGAAAAGCACTTACTCGAGTTCTTCATTTTCTTTCACATCTCGCAGTTTCAATGCACTCTCCCATGTGTCAGTTCCACATGTGTTTGTACTGCAACGGCTTTAACTTCTTTCTTATATTTAAGTCCCTTCACTAGAACCCATGGGTTTATTTTCAGACCAGGACAATGTTCTAGAAGAGTCTGATTAAAATCTCATCTAGAACAAAGGAACTATTTGTTCATCTAAGCAGTTGCGTCAAAAATAATTGCTTATTGTAAGAAGAAACAATCAACGATGCTCCGATACTTGGTAGGGATGATGACACAGTAATCCGATGACAGTGGTCTCGATCAGCGACGTTGTCAGCAATTTTCCCTTCTTTTCTTCCTGTTCTTGTCCCTTTCCCATAGAGAAAGAGGGGGAGGACGAGAGAGAGAAGACCAAGAATGAATGCTGACACGGATAGACTCTAATAGAAGTAAGACCCTATCAAAACAGTAAACAAGCACAGCGAGTACTGAAGAATAAATGAAGAGCTTTTTAGATTTGCGAGGGATCTTATCAATTTAAAATTGATATTTTGATGCTGAGCAAGCGGGCAGCAAGTCCTGCTGAAACATGCATAAGAACTCATGCAGTTTCTATTGTTACCTTACTGACATCAATTCTAACACTCCAAACACCTGGCTGAAATTTTTTTTTTTTACAATTTTAATGCAGAGTAGACAAAGGTTGAAAGAAAAATAAAACGACAGTTTTGTTGCCGTGGCAACGTCTCCAAACATTTCACTTTCCGATCAGCCAGGGGATGAGTTTCGCCTATGGCCACGCAGTAGCGTCAAAGCGTGTAGCATAAGAGGGGAAGCTACTCTCCCTGCTGCACGAAAGTCTGTTTCCACAACTGTTAGCTCCCTGTAGCCCAACAGCCGTTTTCTCACTCCCAAACTTTGGTCAATTAGTGCCAAAACGTGTGTGGGGGGAGGAGGGAGGAATAAAAAAGAGCTGGGGACAATACCTCTTTCTGTGCAAAAAAAACCCCGGGGATTTTAGGAGCGTGCGTGTGTGCTGCCTGCGCTGTGGCTCGGAACACCACACCAAAAAAAAAAAAGTCCGGTTGTTTTTCTTAAAGCTTATCATGCTTTATCGTGGATACTTTGGAACTGGTGTCTCCTCGTCGACCTCCTTCTGTCCTTTGCCTGTTCCACCTTTTCGTAGTTCACAGAACCTTTTTTAAAATAAAATTTTACATTCCTCGTTGACGCACCGTGTATATCATCGTTCGCAACTTGTTCTCCCGTCATTTGTCGAGCCTAGGCTACACTACTCAGTGGCAGGACTGCTGTCTCCGTGCGCTGACAGTTTTGCTTCTCGTTGCTGGTGTAAGTTATGCAGTGTGCGATCTGGAAAGAACTTTTTTAAGATAGAAGGGAATGAAAAATAAGATAGTAGATTTTTGTTTCAAACTGCGTTAATTGTTTCTAATTACACTTATACATGATGTTCAACAATGACCCTTTATACGTGCTCTCGTCTCCAGTCACATTTACCTGATGCTGAACCAAAATAGACAGTTGCTTTATAAAGGTGCTCTCCCTTTGCCGACGTACTCCGTTATTCAGCAGCCGGGAAATGAAAATCACAATGCACATCCAGCTGAAATTTCACAGCAAAAATATAATTACAGTTGAAATGTGCAGGTTGATTGGTTGGTTGGTTGGTTGGTTGGTTGGTTGGTTGGTTGGTTGGTTGGTTGGTTGGTTGGTTGGTTGGTTGGTTGGTTGGTTGGTTGGTTGGTTGGTTGGTTGGTTTTCAGCTGTGAATGGAGCACAATTTAAATTCTTGTAAGTACTTGCGTTTTTGTTGCGTAGTGTTCTGCACAACAATCCTGAGTATAATTACGTTAATATGTTTACTCTTCCTTTGACAAACGTGGGTTTTCCTATGCATGGAATTATGGTTGTAGGGCTACCTAAATGAATTTAAGTTGTAAGTAATAGCTATAAAGCGTATAAAAAATCATCTATTCATACATATGTGTACGCAAGATGCTTGTAATAATAATTTCTTTACTATGTCACGTTATGGGGTTTGGTGGGGCAAAGAATTTACCACGGAGAATCTACCATGGACTCTATATTTTATAGGTGTGACACCAACACCCAGTTTGCTTACGGTAGGTCGTTAATCTCCTTGTTCAAGCTGCCACCTGGTTCAGTCAGGCCAGGTGGGCAGAGTAATTTTGTGCCACAAGGTCCCTGTCCACATTTTTAGGCCTGGGTGTTCAGCATTGGCAGCGAGAAGTGCACACCTAAGGGGAATGCGCTCGTACTCTGATATGGATCAGTTATTTATGTTTAGCTCTCCCCCCCCCCCTACAAACCCCGCAACACAAATTTTATCTTGTGGGCAATTGAGAATTTTACACCTTTTCCAGTTTCGTCTAGCTCGTGAGTCCCCATCTCAAAGCCCGAACTAATTCAACAATCTAAAGAAAAGATAACGACTGCTTGAACAAAAACACAACGGTCATTTATTTACATAAACTGGAAAAATACGTGAAAAGGTATTTACGATATTCCATTGACGGTGACACATCGACATACGTTAATATAGACGTTCGCGCTCACATGCTGACGTCAACATTTCCACACGTACATTGCATCAAACACACAAAACATTACAGCACCGCTAATTCTCGTAGAGTTGGAGATGTACTGGAAATCTTCACATCAAAGTCCGGCGACAGTCCGACAGAATGCTAGATCACACAGTGCTTGCACAATATACACAGGACGAGAGGTCCTCAATCCTTGGAAAACGTTCACAAAATGAATCACAGTCCTCCGTCCATGCACAACACAATTAGCGTAATTGTCGTCGCATGGGAGTTTACTTTTTCTGTTTAATTAACCCGTCGTCCTTGTGCTCGCTAAACACGACTGCCGTTAAGAGGACGACGTGAGTAGGTGGAACGTAATCACTGTATCACTTATGGTTTTCATATATATCACATATATATATCATATATATCTCACTGAATACCGTGGCCCGAGCCTCCATCCACCTACACTCTCTCCCCACAAACACTGTAACAAAGTGAAGGAAAAAAGAGAATATTATTTACAGACAGGGAGTATTTACAGAACGAAATATCTAGGCTAGTAAGAGGGATGCCTCCCGGCTTTCTTTCTGGTTCAGCGAACAACGTACAATTCCTGCTATCAATTGCCCTACTAAACCAGTCTTTTTGTCCTAACTTTTCATAATACATTGCTGCATTCACACACGACGTGGTCATCAAGACATATACAGGAAAAGTAAGATGAGTTCAGAACTGATGCACTGGAGCAACAACGAATGTCACAGTTATAATCACAGTTCTTATTGTCCTTGACAATATATAGTTCTTTTACTGTGAACAATGTCCGTTCACTGGTTGCGCAAACAGCCATCCTCTTGCTTACTTCGCCTTTACAGGCACTGGCTATACTTAATTGCTAGTTGGACAAGGACTCACTTGTTACGAGTTTCTCTCACTTTTTACACGACGTTCTCACGTGGAACGAACTTATTCTACGTATACTGACCTCAATCTCGGGAGGGCAATCTCGACTACCAGACTCCATCCTGCAGTCACAATGCGATGTTCACTGGCGGTCTCCTCGTGCAGATCTCTTGTAGCTATCTACATCGAAGTCAGCTGCACGCCGGTCTCTTACAGTTTCTGGTCATTCACCCGACGTACACTACAGGGCGTGGTTGGTGTTACGAGCCAAATATTAACTAATCTGTAAATCGGAGTAGTATGAGCGCCCCCGCCATCCCCCGTAGGAACTTGGGGGATAGCTCCACATGGCATAAAGTGGGGGATCGCCCGGGGTGAACCAGTTTTGGTTTGGTTTTTTTGGGGCGGGGTGGGGGTGGGGGTGGGAATAACATAAATGTTAGGCGGAAGATTTTATGTGTTAGTCGTATTCCACTGACAGACCATCGTTGTATTTGCTGTGCGTGAGTGTATACGCACCTGTTGATTGTGTTGTACTGTGAGCGTGACTGCATTTCTAGCGAGAGGCTTCTGCAAATAGTTGTGTGTGGGATACCGTGGCTCTAGTTTGGGTCACGATAGAAGCTTACGTCAGCAAGATGGCCGAAGCTAGTATGTGTTCTGAGTGGAATACATGTGCTCTGAAAGTGACATGAGAACAGAATTTAGGGAGCTTGCGATAGATGAAGGAAGGAGATGAGATCAAAGCTTTTGTAGAGAAAGAACTGATGCGATCGAGTAAACACACACTCACACACAAAAGAAACGCAGATTGACACACAGGCAAGTAGTCAAATTTCATGCATTCAGCTACAACGACAGCAACAAAAATTAGACTGACATGAGGTCGCCTGGTCTGTTGAGTGTAGTCCTTGATAATGACAAGTCTGGCGCAAAAAAAAGTGTCCTTCCTGGCGAACTTAAGTCGGACAGTGCTCATGCAGCTTGAACAAAAGCAGCAAGATTAGAACTTTCTTTGCGAACAGAGGGCAGCACCCACTAGCAATAAAACCCGATGCTCGTACGCTCCCAGACAGACCACCTGTCAGCAGCAGAAGAATGCCAAGACTGAATGCTACAGATTGGGAAGAGCCATCGGACGCCTGCAGACTGGAAACCCCACCACCACCACCACCGCCACCTCAAGCGCCGTCGTACATGCACTGTGTGGGGCAGTTTCTACAATCTGTCATTTGTGAGCTCACTTTCAAGCCACCGGCAGCGTTTGGGATGGAGTCAGAAGCAAACGACCTCGTGTCCCGACTGCACGACAGGACAGGCAGATCCACCGCGACCACCTGCGCCAACCGTTCCTTCCTGGCGCACAGACGGCCCGAGCCACCGTCGCCAGCCATGGAGCTGCCATTAGCCAGCAAACTACGCATCGTCGGTTGTTTGAGCGGCAGCTGATTCCACGACATCGGCAGCAGAGAATGCAGCAGGCCTAGCAGCACCTGAACTGGATATGGCGACGATGACTAGACATCCTCTTCTCCGATGAAAGCCGCTTTTGCATCAACCACGCCGACGGCAGCATCAGAGTATGGAGGAGGCGGAACGAGAGGTATGCCAACAACATCATGCAGCACGACCGTTGGGGAGGCCCCAGCATTATGATTTGGTGGAATTGGCCTCGACTGACTAGTGGGCCCTGTCGTCTTCCAGAACATCGGCCCTTGACAAGGAAACGGCGTGACACCACAAGGCTGTGTGGACCAGGTGCTGAGGACCCACGTCGTGCCATACTTCTAGCAACACGGCAACTTCACCTTTCACCATGACAATGCCCACCCACACACGCCAAGGCTCACTACAGCCTTCCTGTAGCAGAGCAACGTTCAGGTGATGCCTTGGCTCTCCATCAGCCCAGACCTCAACCCAATCGAGCATCTGCAGAAAGTTTGAAATGTTCATTCATATACTACAGTTACTGAGTTAAGCGACTACCTCTTATTCCCACACAATGCAACAATCTGGCCAATTCATCAACTCAAGCTCCACAGTTCAACATTTTAACGATTCAGGCACAAAATTACAAATAATCCAAACATATAAAGTCAGTGCCTTAAGGAGGTTGTGGTGCAATACTTGCTAGATAGGGACATAGATCTAGGCAAGTCAAAACAAGAAGCGATAATATCGAAAATCACATTCTTCCATGATTCCTTAGGCATGGAATGCAAATTCCCAAAGAAGTCTTTGAATAAAGGAATGTTTGACTGCCGAAGCGCATGTGAAAGAATGCTATTAAACTCTAGCAAAATGCTTAGATTTGATTTAACCGGGTTGGTGTAGTTCACTTGAAGGCGAGATGTAACATTGTTCCTAACGAAACATGAATGGTGATGTTGCAACATCGTCCTAACTTCTTGTCAGGAAACAGCTCACGGGATAGGGGTTTCCGTGACATGCTCATAGGACTCTTTTGAACATTTCAGCCTGCTCTTCAGCGATGTATAATGCACAATAGCAAAAAACACATGACCAACACTGGCGTGTAATGCACAAAAACAACACATGAGCAACACTGGCGTGTACTGAACAATAACAACAGCATATGAGCAACAAGTCACTGTGGCATAGCAGCAGCGGGCCTCCAGGTACACCCCATGGTCACATTCCCCCCTCTCCCCAACTCCACGTCTGATGGTTGCCATGGACACCCAGTCTTTCTTCTAGTTGGTTGGGGGCAATAATCAACAAACTCCAGTCGATGGTCGCCAGTCAGAATGCAAGGGGGATCTTTACTGAACCACAAGCAAGGGAATTCAGCATGAGGGGAAGTATCTAACAATATCAGTATTTCTTTGTTCTGCTGTGTTCTTGAGATGTGCGTAGTATTAATTCTTAGTACTGAAGATTTATCTGTATTAATTTCTCCCTCTTCTAAATACTTACTAGACAAACTGGGATTGCAACAGATCACCAGGAAAAAAGTGGTGGCCAGCAGGCAACAATTTTCAAAAACTAAGAAAGGCTGTGATATTTGAAAAATCTGTCAACAAGTCGGCTATGTGTAGGTGAAATCTCAGGAAAATGTTAATTTTGAAATCTTTGGTACAATAGTCGGGTTCTTCAGAATTTAAAGAATCAGAGCTCTTGAATAATCGCTTCAGAGACAGGTCAGTCTACACCATCCTCTTCCCTGAAAAGGGTTGCTGCTTGATGTCGATTGCCATTTAGTCCTGGGTCAGCAGCACGCACAAGCCGAAGTACATCACAAAAGAACATCGCGGGAACGCCTCTAAATGTGCTGCTCACAGCATGTACACTCAACACATTCACACGCACTACCTACACAGTACATTTACAGCACAATATTCACATGAGATCACTGGCGGCTGGCAACCCCAAACTCACTTAAAACCACTGCTCGCTGGTAATCCTAAACATAGCAAAAGTGGTGATTGTTGTCATACACAGATCATTTCTTCCCGTCTTTTCAACTCTGGTTATAGAAGCTTCAGTTATCACTGATCAGGTCTATTAAACGTTCTTGACATTTGAGCGAGATGATCATGAGGTATACACACGTGTTCAACACAGAAGGGAGAACCTTGGCGGGAAAAGTACACTCATGCACAGATACTACTTGCTACTAGTTTTTGTTCGAAGTCCTCTCTTGTGAGTGCTTCGATAAAGGTTCGTTCGATTGCCTTTGAAAAGCGTCGCATTTGGACTAACTTTTCTGGTCCTGATCTTCATCAACAGTTCATCTGAGCACTGATCTCTGATTTTCTCATTTGCGCCTCTAGCTTTGTCAGTCGCTGATCTACTGCTCCCGACATGAGCAGGGCAAACAGCGAGGTCTTGCGGTAAGTGGAACGAGAAGCCTCTGTACAGGAGTTTGCAATAGGGACTTCAATAGGAAGAGAAAGTACCCGTGTTCAATGATGGGATGTGCGCGCTTTATTCCTCCTCGTCCATCTCGGGTAGCGGGGGCAAGACGGGGGAACGGGGTATGGCGGGGGACAGGGTAGGGGAAACGCCCCCCTGTGTAGGTGACGGAGGTGGAGTACAACTCTGGAAGGCGTCCAGCCAATCCGATACGCTTTCTTGGTCACGCACGTCAAAGGTGATGACCGTACCCTCGAAATTATTCGGCACCACGCGAAACTGCGAAAAGCAGTCTCCCTGCGCCACGCTGCTGCACGCTGCCCGCAAGTTGACGAAGGTAGCATTGGTGCTGACTGCCTGGTCCTTACTAACCACGGCGAAGTGCTCGAAGCAGCTGCGATACACCCGTACGTACACTGGCAACCAGCACGACTTGTGACCCACTTGCTGCAGAAGGTACAGCTGGCCGCTCTTGATCTCATACTTGTCTTTGCCCTTCTGCAGCTCACACCCACCGCTGGCACCACCGCTGGCACCACCGCCTGGACGCACAGTCGGTGACCCTGAAGGGAGAGCGAAAGCAGGAGGGGTGAAGGAGTGTCGCATGGTGCACCAGCCTTATAGGATCCCGGATTCGGCGTCAAGACGGCCGCGATGACCTGGGAAAAAATGGGCCAAACTTCCAATGGTTGCGGCGCTGTGTCTGCAGCAGGCACTCCACAATTTGCTGATTTGACCCAAGAACGAAAGACATGTATCAGGTCAATGACAGATAACATTACAATACAAAATTTATTTCATAATATAAAAACTTTCAGCAATCAGTAACAGGACACGTGTAATGTTAGTCTTGTTACTGAAAAAAAGAAACAGGACGGTTCAGTGACTTCCAAGTGTCTCTGAACCTGAAGCACTCCTTGACATAATGTGTGCGTGCATCACCTGGCCTCTCAAAAGAACAATAAACATCTTTTCTGGTCCAGGCCCAAGAAGCCATCTTGAACTGTGTTCATAATTAAACTGATACACCACCACCCAACCCACCCAACAAAAAGAAAAAGCTGTGTTTGATGAGGGGTGAGTCCATTTTATATCTACAGACAAATCGTAAGCCTATATATCTTTGGTAGGCTTGCCGAAGTAATATTAGACAAAGTATAGTGTGTGGAGGTGGTGGGCGCAAACCAATACTTCATTCATTGCAAATGCCTGACAAAATAGTTTTTTTTTAATTTATTCAAACGGAAAAATAATATTCACGGAGTAATAGTTAAGCAGTGAGACGCAGTTACATTACACACACATAATGGTACAGTCTTGGATGCATCTAGTCGGATTGCAGCTCTATAAGTACAATATAGCTGGTACGCTCAAAACGTTAATGGCTTGCGCGTGCGCACACACACACACACACACAATCCTATTCCTACAGTTTTTGAGATGTAGATAAGACACTAGGGAGTGGACCCATAGACAATTCATGGAGTTTACACGCAGATACATAGCCACAGGCTAGCGAAAGTAATGTTAGACAAAAGTATAGTGCTGGAAGGGATGGGGGAGAGCACACCAATACTTTATTCATTGCAAATGCCTGACAAAATAAATTTATAATCAGACTATTTTGGAAGTAGCTTACGGTCAAAACCATTATAATGTGCTATGTAAACTCAGAAAAGACACTTACCAAGTTTGGAATCGAAGACAGAATGTTATTTTGTCCGAGTCAGACAAGAAAGTAGGTTGCGCACTCTTAGCAGACAACACCTTGACCCGAGACAACCTCAATCATTCCTGACCTAGCTTTGCAGACTCTAGTAAGTGGCTACTGGCCGACAGAGCAGATCGAAGGCAGTTCACGAACTCCACCTGTTGGATATACTGCGATATGTAAAGGCAATACAGCTCCAGTCAGGATCCTGAGATCTGCTGTCGAGCTTTCTCGTCTGGCCGCCGTTTATTGTAGCAGTTATACCGGAGGCAAAGCAGACGACCGAGCCCTAGATATCTGACCGCTGATTGGCTAAGACCTGCTCTGAGAGTTCCAAGTGCTTGCCAGGATACTGCGCTGGCAGTGACACGTACATCAGCTGATCAGTCGGTTCAGTCTGTGTAATGTAAGGAAGGGGACGCGCGAGCGTGTAGGTATGAATCCAGTCGCTAGCAGCTGATTTTTCCTCTTCACCGCTGGCCTTTATTTGTTTTTGTATTACAGCTGAGATCAACCAGATCGAAGCGGCAAAAATAAACCCCACTTCACCACTGCCACCACCTCATCCTCTCTAGAACAAGAGCGCTGTTCCAGAAGGTGGTCCAAAGCAATTATAGGAAGGGGGTTTGTGTGTGGGGGGGGGGGAGACGGGTGTTCTTCCGAAAGAAACTAAAGCTGCTTTGCGTGTGCCACGCGTACTTTTCTGGCATTTGTTATTCAAAATCAATTAGTCAGTCAGACTGGCATCAGTAAAAGGAGTAGGGAAAGATTGAATGTCAGAGTTGCTCAAACGCTAGCATACTAGCAAAACCTTTACTATTTAAACTCATGTATGGTGTCTTGTCAATCTCGATGTCTGCACATTCGTGCGCCGAACTGGGTTGTGTGTTCTACAAATGCAAACGATGTCTAACATTGTCACTATTAGTTATACCAAATGCCGCATATATATCTGAATATATACTGAATATCAAATGTCAGGGCATCAAAAGCTCCATATTTCGATCTACTGCTAAGACTGTGTACCGGACGAAAATGTAGATTAGACCTGTACACAGAGACATTTAACTCTCCATTAAAAAGAGAACTGAAGCTGAAATCTTCAAATTCATCAATAGTCACAAAAATCTTTTTATTGATATTTTTGAAGCGACCTGTGACACTCGTCTCGATCTGTCAGTGTTCTCTCTGCAGCTTGCAGGGACATCAGACACGATCTCCGGATATCAGAGCTGCTGACTCGTAAAAATCTGGGTCACAAAATCGATGGCTGATGTTACAAGAGGTTCTGTTTCGTATGCGTCAAGCGGCATCTGCGTCTTTCAATAGGCACAAGACTGGGAAATGTTTGTCCCAAAATAACGGGCTGCACAGGGGACGCTGCAGTCAGTTGCTGACGTTTGGTGAAATTGTGTTGTTGCTGTTATTGTAGTTGTTGTTGTGATTTTTTGTGGGGGGGGGGGCTGCAGAGTAGGTTCATTGTTAGGGACATAGCTGAGGTTCCGTCTGTGATTTGCAGTGTGTCACTGACACTGTTAAATCAACCAGAATCTGTAACGTACCTGTAGCCTGTATTTGTTCTTGAACGTCTTATAGTCCTCGTTGTTATAACTTTCGAATGCTTTGAACTGCGCCATGGTCGTTTGGTTGATGCCATACATATACCGCTCAATGTGGTCATACTATCGGGATTTTTCGTCTGCTTCAGATGCGTGCGCATAATCATGTCGACTTCCTATGTGACTAAAACTGGACTGCTAAAAATTATTTTGTCACAGGATCGAGCCACCAGTAGTACGTAAAAACACAGTAAGAGTTTTTTAACACATCAAAAATGTGTAAGCCCACTTGTTTTCCGTACTTAGCATTCCCTTTCGGTGAGTGAAATTCTTGGAAAATAAAAAAAAATCACTAAGGGTGAATCTCGGCCTGGCGATTCAAGTTTCTTCACCATGTGATCGCGCCAGCCACCCACAGAACAGGTTCATTAGAGAGTCAAAGATGCCGCACTGTCCCTCTAAAAATTACCTATGCTGCAGATGCTATTGATTTTACATCCTGCTCAAAAGAACAGAAAGACCAGCTGCACTTTGGCATTCTTGTCACGCGCGTGTGTAATTTGTAAGAAAACAGCATCTGACCCGTGCTGCAACGGTGAATGTCAGTGTGGGTGAAAATCAAAGCAGGTCCGTTCGTGCACACCACAGGAGGCAGCCAAACATGTGCACCTATGTCGCCAGACAACGTGTGCAAATCAAGGGCCTGTAGGTGACAAAGGAAAACTGAACGGGTAAAACACCACAATGCAAACTGTGTAGATTTAACACAGTTCAGCCACTGTTGACGGACTGGTGGGTATTTAAGGACGCTGTCGAAAAATAGTTTGTAACCATGCCTCGAAGAAGACCCTCAGTGACGCTGATCGGGGCAGGACGATTAAATAAATAGCTTCAGGGAGACACTGGGGGTCTGAAAAGTTAGTCCTTAACTGGGAGTATCTCATTCTGTCACTGACATTGCGAGACCCTTACAACCAGAGAGAAAATGCACACGATCGACGTCCAAACAGAATGACAGGTTTGTCGTAATGTCGGTTTTACAGAACAGTCACCCCTAATACATGCGTACACTCAGGGGGCAGGTGCGAGCAGCCAGCAATGTCACCATCAGTGAACAGACGATTAGGAACCAGCTGCAGGAGGCTTCCCTGCGTTGAAGGTGTCTCTCAGTGTGAACTGTCCTGACGCGCTTCATCGCGCTGGTCAGCTGACCTGGGACCGGTGTCATCTGCCTTGAACATGTGGCCAGAGTCCTCTTCATCCACGAGTCCTACTTTGCCAGACGTCCCGCGGTGGCAGAATTTGTATCTGGAGACCACAGGGAAGTTTTATCGCGATGCTACTGTGTGCGAGCATGAACAGTTTGGTGGTGGGTCCATTGTCGTTTGGGAAGGATTGGGCATGGCCTGCAGAACACCCCTGGCGTGGTCTACAGGACATTCTGCAGTACCTCGTACTCCCAGCGCTGCATGTAATGTTTTATGGGGTGTGCTGGATTTTAGGGAAGAGATAAGAAATGTAGACACCTAAAGCAGACCCCACCTTTTCAAGCAAAAGGTACACGACCAGATAAATTAGCACATTTATTGAACTATAAACAATAAAAAGGATAGCAGAGGAAGGAAAGAAGTAGATGAACAAATATGTAACAGTGTGTGTATGTGTGTGTGTGTGTGGTAGCAAAAGTGTGTGGTGTGTTACAACTTTCAGAACAGTAAGTAATACAACCGGAGTACAGTTGAACTAATATAAATAGTAAATACTACTTGCGGTGGATATATATATATATATTCCAATCAGGAACAGAATTATAATCCAATCAGGAACAGAACAGTCAATCCAATGTTCGTTCACACTAAATAGTGGTCCGCGGTAGTAGTTCGTATAGCAGACGACGGTTAAGAACTGTAGACACAGTTCACAGGAACGCAAATGTTCAGTCTGAAGAGCATAGACTCGGGAAAGTCTGTAGTCGAGGTCAAAGGCGACTGTAAGCCCAGTTAAGCCAAGCCAGTAGATCCCAGCAGGTCGATCTGGTCCTCAGGTATCAGGAACGCCGGATAACAAGCAACGTACTATACAGTTCGTTTGGCTGTCCTTGGACGACCTTGCCTAACCGTTACAGGTTAACTCCCTGCCTCGCATAGATTTCAGATCACAGCAGCAGCAACAATTAAGTGACTGGCAAGGACTGGCCAGCAAATTCACTGGACCTTAACCCAATCGAGCACCTTTGAGATGGCTGGACTGTCACCTGCGGGCTAAACAACCCACCCCCAGCTGACAACCAGATGTTCCTTTTGCTTCAGCAGGAGTGGCAGACGATCCTGCCAATGACTCTGGAGATATTGGCTCAGAATATGCGATAACATTGCCTTGCTTGCGTACAAGCCAATGGAGGGCACACGCATTTTTGACATTATTCTGTGCTGCACCTGCTCTAACTTTAGTATACGTGGGTTGTGTCCTTCATAGTAGGGAATCTTCCTCTTGCAATGAAAATCGCCCGTGAAATCTGTTGCTGGTAGTTACATTAGTGAAAGAGGTACACCAGCTTGATTGTGACGACCTAGCTGTTTGTGTCTCGTCTTTCAATTCTTTTGAGCAGTATAGTAAAAGCAACTACATACGACAACGGCATGTGAACACTAGTGACTTTCTATTTGGTTCTGACCTACCTCGGCTCTCTTCATCCCTTCTTATGACAGGTGCAGGATCATTACTGGATGCTAATGGTGACAGAGTTAAGAGCTGGAGAGGCTGTTCCGACACAGAGAATGTTTGGGGGCGATAAGGAGCAGCCAGAGAGTGCTGCTGACACTATTCCGCACAGGGCAGTGCACTGTCACCGCACTTGAAGTACACAGGACACCAGACACTTCCGGCCTTTGCGCCTTGCTATGCGGGGCCGCTATCGCCTCCATCTCCACTTGCATGACAGTATGGTTGGCCAATACGGTCACATAAGGCGTATTACTCCCAGGATAAATTGTCACCTAGGTGGAATTTCAGCTAATCTCCGATTTGGGCTGTGGCCATGTGACCTATTTCACCTAGGCACCTAACTTCCGTCGAGGAGTAAATATTTACAGCTAGGCACAATTCTTGGTTAATCC
Source organism: Lanistes nyassanus (assembly GCA_004794575.1). Classification (NCBI taxonomy): domain Eukaryota; kingdom Metazoa; phylum Mollusca; class Gastropoda; order Architaenioglossa; family Ampullariidae; genus Lanistes; species Lanistes nyassanus. Next base: position 428,919 of record SMGT01012919.1, on the reverse strand, counting down.
GATCAAGCCTTTATACTTTTGAGAATTACTCTAGTGCGTTACCAATGCTGCTGCTATGGTCGAAAGACCTACAGACACAATTTCTAAACGAACTGGCACCGCCCAAAGAAAGGCATAATATAGGATTGACCACGAAATACCCCTAGGTGTAAATATGTACTCTTTGACTTGAATTAATGCCTTTTTAACGTTGAAAGAACACGAGTTTCCTTTAATTGCACATCTTGTAATTTTGTAACATAGTGTAGCAGCCGCTCCTCTTCCCCTCACCTCCTTACTGGTTATGGACCAAAGTTTACCTGAGTAGAGTAGCGACAGGAAGTCTGAGTGAAAAATATCGCTTTGAATTTGAAACTTTAAAATCGGCGGCAGACCCTCTCTTGCTATTTTTGAAAAAAAATAGAAAGACAGACCATCTAAAGAACAGAAGAGAAGTTTATGGCTTAGCAACACTTCTAAACACACAAATCGCTGTTTACCGCCCATCTGGGAGAAAGGCAGCTCAGCGGTACTTTAACCAAACAGGTGAGCAGGTGACATCTGCTGATAAAAACATTGAAAATATAATTTGTGTTTATCTGGTCAATTCAGGCACTTAACTTCAACGGCGTTCTTTCTGTACAGTATTTATAATGCACTTTTCGTGTTCACCGCCCACCTGGACGGAGGCAGATGAATGGTACTTCTTGCAACTGAGCTAATAAGCTGCTGATGAAAACATGGATCTCTTAGTTATCACTGGATTTTGTATTTATCACATCAATTAAAGTAGCTATACAGGTCAGGTAAATACAGCCACTGCTCCTAACTATGCTTATCACACGTCAACGTGAAGATGGAATCAAGGAGTGTCAGTCAAATAAGAGGTTACTCCGCCTTCTCTTTGATCTTATGAATTTTTTTGTGCGGTATAGTGTCTCGAAGTGCATTAGTGCACTCGGGCGTTGTAAACACTGCGCCCAATAAAGTCTCTCAGAAACACCTTCACGTATCATAATTAATTGACAGGTGCACTTCGTGCTAAACAAACCAACCAGGATGCAGAAAATGAGAAAATCATAAATAATGACGAAAGTGTGAATAAGTAATTGATCTCGCGTCGACCTCACCGCAACAATTGTATGCAGTTACCAGTGGTCGAGTTGGTTCCTGGCGATCGCGTCGAGTCGATCGCAAACGGTGGCTGATTCTGTCACAGACGGTGGTTGACTCTGAATTAGGCGGTGGTCGAGTTCAGTGGTTGAGTAAAAAAAAAAAAAAAAAAAAATTACCGAGTTGACCCTAACGTTTTTTAATGCGTTCGTGAACTAATCACACTTGGCTTTTTTTTATAAAAGAGATCCGAGGGATATGTAATGGTGTCATAGGGCTTTTACAGTTTTTTGTTCCGTTTTTTTTATAATTTGGCTTGAACCGGCTTTTTAAAAAAAACATGAATCCAATAGTTTGCCCACGTAAACCGATTTTTAATGTCACCAAGTCTACTGTATTTACAGGTCGCGACTCCCACGGACTTAATTCTTACCGTGGATTGTAAATAAAATCCATGCGTTAGCATCAGTAGGACGAGCCGACTACAAAGGATAACTTTTCCCAAAATTCAACAAAAGGGCGTTTCTTTGATAACTATCATTTGATTTTACAAATGTTTCTTGCCACATGCTTGAATGATATGGTCGCAAAGAGAAGAATTACGGCACCACGTTTGTTCAAACTCTTCGTAATATTTGTTTTAATGATCCTTGTCCTTTATCTTGTTTTCGATAGGCGCCATTATTATAACAAGTATATTTTATATGACATTATAAGAATGAGAAATGTGAATCTGCGAGATCAGCTATACCTCCAGAAGTCTCCATGCAAGGTGCGTCGTCTGCTACCTGCAACTACAATTTCAGATCGGACAGCGTGTAAACGAACTGAACCAGCACCTGGCTCGTGCGATGTGACTGCCAAGTTGTTTCACTCAAAACTGCCAGCAGCCTGTGATCATCAAAGAAAATTGGAGTTTTGCAAACTGAGTGTACGTTTGAACTAATGATAATTTATAATTAATAATGCTGTAGCCGATAGTCATCCGGACTAAAATAGCAATAGGTGGTGCGATGACATTGACAGCGAGAGGATATTTCACACTAGATCATTTCAGAGAGAGATTTGCACTGAAACCAATCAAAACTTGTTCGATCAGGAACACAGCACTCTTCTTTTTCCTGATGATTAACAAATTTATCATCTAAAATTTTGTCTGATGACAGAACCTCAACCGTAATTATATCTTTCTGTGGTCATTAGCTTAATTGCAGTCACAAAACACAAAATCACGATCACGAGTCTTTCAACCAAAATGTTTCACTGCTTGTTTCAATACATTTTTGTCTTCATTGATGCTTAACCATGCTTTTATTTTTCTTACTTACCTATATGGTATATTACTAAATCATGACTGAACTAGTGTAAGAATGACAGAAAATATTCTACCACCAACTTCACCTAGGACTTGTAAGAAAGGTTTGGTTTTCTGGATTTAACTCTGTGCCAGCAACGTAGGCCATCACAGATGGGGGGAGGAGGAAATGGGAGCTTATTACTATACATTAACCAATTCACAGAAACGTTCACCAAACTGATAGCTGGAGTAAGAGAGCTGATGCATGGAGGCATTTTAGTTTTAGCGGTGGGCTGAATGGAGTTTGCACAACTTATTGACTCCAAGATACAATCCTTGGCCACTGGCAACCGCTATCCTGACCTCTGTACTTGGATTCCAAGCTGTACGACAAGGTCTTTCTGCGTTGATTTTTTTATTTATTGTATTTGTCTGTTAAAACATTGAGGACTTAATAAGAATTCTGTGAGTATTTGTTTTAAACGAAAACATTCATTTGCAGCATGACAAAGGATACTCCGTTCGGTGTCAGCCTGGCCTTTGCTTATCCATGATCTCAGTGGGAACTGTCTGTGCTGAAAATGGTAGAGTGCAGTGGCAGAGATTCAATTCCACAAAAAGTGCAGAGGAATATATCTCTAGCCTGGTGCTCCCATCCACTAATAAATTGCACTTTGGCTTCTGCTATGTAGCATGTGAAACTGCCACCAAAGAGTTCAAGTTCCGTGGTTTTGTCAATGAGTTCCTTTATGATGATGATTTTGATGAACTGGAAGCAGTGCAAATACTGTTGTTGCCTCCCAGTCATTCAGGATTACCTGTTCGTCAACAGAGAAGTGATTCTAGAATGGTCACCAAAGATATTAACATCAATTTGATTTTGACAGACTCTGTCTCACACCAGCATTTTCTTCGCTCTTTGCCACAGACTGTTCACCTGCTGCAGAATTTGCAGCAAAATGCATCAGCCAAAACAACTGTCATAGAGTTTGATCTGGTGCAGGGTGTTCGTTCTCGAACTTTTGAAACTTTGCAATTACTTTTTTCTGGAGAAATTGATCCTTCAGCTCGACCTTTTGGTACTCTTGAGCTGCCTCCAGAGCCCCTGAAAACAGAAGCCATCCTAAGGGCTCTACAGCAGAAAGGCTATACAACCTTGTGGCTCGAGGACATGTGCTATAGATGGGAATGGGGATTGTCCAAAGACCTCAGAGTTTTCAACAAGTCATTATCAAGGGAGCAGTTGTGGGAAAGACTTCGGAAAGCACAAGCAGAAGCAGGAATTGATTCTGTGGAACTGACATGGGCAATGTGTAAGATACTGAGCGACAATGGAGTGCCAGACATTTTTCATGGTCCAGATGCAGTGTGTTACAATGGAAAGCACCAGCATGAGTACCTGTTTGAGTATTTGTTATTGTACCAAAAAGAAATGGTTGCTTTAAATCAACCATTTTTCTCCTTTTTGGCCACAGATGTCTCACATGAAGACACAGGGCTCCGCCTGCAGACCATTGATGCTACCTTATCAAAGTACTTGCAGCAAGCAGCTGCACAGGAAAATACGCTGACCATTCTGTTTTCTGACCATGGTAATGCTTATGGAACATTTGTAGAGAAGTCTGTTGAAGGACATATAGAGATGTTCCATCCATATATTTTTCTTATTATCCCTGAGACTGTGGCTGCCTATCTTGGGTCATCATCATTGTCAGCACTGCTTATCAACCAGCATCGTCTAATTAGTCACCTAGACCTGCACTACACACTAAAGGCCTTGGTCACCGACTTCATGTCAGATGTGCATGAAGCTCACAAACATTATGATATAAGGAGATGGGGACTGTTTGAAATTGTTTCTCCAAATCGTACATGTGACCACATTCCAAGGATCATGCCCAATCTGTGCATCTGTGCGAACTTTGACATGGAGGTGAGGAAGGATGCTTATCATGCCCTGTTTGCTTATCTAGCAGTAGGCCTGTTGAATAATGAAATTCAGCGCCAGTTTCATCAGCATTGGTCAGTTCCTGGCTTGTGGAGAGGCTTTGGACATTGTCAAAAAATTCACCTGGTTGACTTCACAAATATCAGGAAGACTTTTCATGGGGTATGTTTTTCATAGTTGAAGAGAAATGTGACCCATCACCATGAAATGAGTCTTAGCTCACAATAGCTTTTTAGGGAAGGAGGCAAAAGGTGGTTGGGCATGCTGACACTTTTGCAGAAATTGATTTGTCATTAAAGTTTACAATAAATACAGGATTTTACTTTAACTTTATTTGGAGAATAATTTGAAATATATATATATATATCATCAAACACTTTGTTAACTGCAATGTTTCTAATAAACTTTGAACTCAGTTGTTTTCCAAAATGGCTGAATTACAATGTTTTTTTCAACTTTACTTTTTAAATAGGTTATTATATTGTGGCTGTGATTAGAAAAGATGGTCAGTTTCTAGTATTTTACCAATTCAAAAGCAAAATGACCAATGGAAGTGCCATGTGGCCAGTCCATTAAATGTCTAAGTGGGTCAAGCCATGAATATAACAAGTTAACTTCCAGACTGGTTGTTCATTGGTGAATTGATCAAATGATTGATAGAAATTGTGAGCCAAACCTTAATTTAGTGTCATAAATAATTCAGAAGTTGCAAATTTTAATATTATACACACAAAACCTTAACAATGAGAGCTGACACTAAATTTCCTTGTGATGGGTCACAAATGATAATACAATTTTTATGATAATAGCACGTGTTGATAAGTTTTTTTTTTATTTTTATTTGTTATTCTATGCAAATTTTAAATTTGATTGTGCTTTCAGAAGGCTCTCCAAGTGAAAATTCTTTCTCTGGAAACATTATGAATATTTACCCAAGACCTACCAGACAGTCTTGAAAGTGGCCAGCAACTGTCACCTTTGCCAGAAAACATTTACTCTGGCACCAAAGTGTAATATGTTTATTGCTCAAGACAGATTGTCCAAACATGAAGACTGACTTGATATCAATGGCTATTAAAATTTTTCTTTGGCTGCCATTCTTAAAACTCATGGAGTAGACTTTCTGCAGAAGACTGATGTGTGTAGGTAGTTCTTTTTTTTTTTTTAAAAAAACTCTTTCTGACATTGGCAAACTGATCAGTTTATAATTCTGGTTTATCATATGGGCTTATTTGGAACATCAGTCATTTAACAGAGTTCATAGCCCTTGCTAAATGGTAGTGCATGTATTTTATATAATGCACAGTGTTGCTGTGTGGTCACTTTGGCAGATGAGATGCAGTCAAGTGAGGTTCAGCTGGAGTTGAGATTTTAGCTAACATCAGGTTCTGCAGAATTTCTGTTTCACTGGGGAAAAAAATAATGTCACAGAATCTGTCTTTTGTGACATTGTCTCAGAGGTGTTGCAAGTCAGCAGGAAAGGATAATTCATAGTGAAGAAAGCAGGAAAGAGAGTGGTGATGGGTATGGGGAACGAGAAAGGAGGAGCAACCAGAAAGCCAGTCCTGTAATCAACCAGGTGCTACATGCACAAAAAGTATGTGTGCTGGACATGGGATCCAAACCCAAAGCCGGCATCAGTAGAAAGCATGCCCCCATCACCTTTTGTTGTTTAAATGTGTTCTGTGGTGCCATTCTTTTCCAGAAACATCTCCCATAGTGTACCAAAGTTTTGGCAAATTGTGGAGAGGACAAGCAGCATTGCAGGCTGATTTCTTGTGCTTCTGAAATTGTGCTTACTGAAACATGTTCTGGAAACTTCTGCTAACTTTAAGAAAAATTGGCTTCACACAAAATTTGTAGAATGGGCCACCATATATTAGGACTTGATTCTCCAAAACCCCTTCTTTCTTCCAAAATTCCAGAAAGTTCTGAAAAAACGCCTCGGTGGTTTAGCAGTTAAGGCATCCACTTTTGAAGTGGGAGATCGGTAGTTCACACACTGGCCGAGTCATAACTAAGAATTTTTTTTAAAGTGCTGTCAAGTGCTGGAAACTTCAGTGATATTCCAGAATGTTCTTGTGAATTTTCATATGTTAGCAGTGTGTTTCACAAATGCCTAATTGTCACAATATCAGGAAAATTCCATTTTGTTCTGGCTATTTCTCTACCATTTTCATAAAGCTCTACCGCAGATAATGCAGTGTTGTAGAACTAAATCAATGCATTTCAGAACAACCTTTGCATGAATATTAAGCCCTCTCCAATGTCTAGAATGTTTCTCATGCTTCCACTGTTGCATTTGTTTCCAGAAAGTTATCTTGCAAGTTCTCTCAGGTCCTAGAAACTTTTAGTAATGTTTAGATATTTTTGCTGCACTATAGATCTTTCAGGAAGTTTTTGTTGTATTGTAGATCTACCTGTCACACTTGCTTTTATTGGGATCTGGATGTTTTCACCCACTTCCAAAATGTCCTACAGTACAATATAGCTTCTTTCTTCCCCTGGCAACATTGCCCTGAAATAAATTACTCTGCAGGGATAGGAATGAGTTCTACTTTTATCAGTTCATCTTAATTCTTGCTGTCTGCTATCACTGTGCACAAAGCTCAGACAATTATTTTAGGTATATGTTTATTGTTCTTTAAAGAAGGTTCACTAAAATCTTTATTGTTTTCAAAGTTGTTACTAAAACAGTTGTTTCTTTTTACACTAGAACAACACTATTACTCTGAAGATGGACATTTTGGCATTGCCCAAGGAGCATACAACTGTCAACAGCACCAACTCTTCTAGTATCAAAGCTGAAGTTTTTTTTGTCTCCATGCTGGCACAGCTTACTGACAATCGGATATTCTTGGAAAAGGTTGATCGCCTTACACCCTATAGTCAAGTGGCAAAATGTGCTGACTCATTTATTGAATTTAAACTGTGCATGTGTGACACCAGTAAAAACAGCAGCAGTCTTCTGGAAACACAGCTGCCTAAAGCCAAGGATTTCCACATGACTGGGAGCCTGGAGGGAAGTGACTTGTACTTAAAAACTCACATTTACTACTACACAACCGAAAACAACTGTCTCCTTTTGATAGAAAGGAAAAATCGGCATGGTGGATTGTTTTTTGTGGCCAATATTTGTCCCAGAAAAATATTTCATGTACAGTTTTCCCTGCAGACAAAAGGAATGCATGTATCAACTCAGAACATTCCTATGCAAGAAACTGTTTACCCAGGACAAGAAATATTGCTATGCATGGCAGTCCAGGACTCTCCCAAACCTGACTGGAGCTGGTCATTTAGGTCTCACTATTCTGAAGAAATCATCTAAGCATTTTTAAACAGGAAATTTACGGGGAGCCCCAACAGAATGTGCAGAAGCTGATACCAACACGTCTTTTAACAGTACTGTGGAGGTGCTGGGTAGATCTGAGAGTACAGTCTTGCACTTTTAATAGCACTGTGCAGGTGCAGGGTAGGTCTGAGAGTGTAACCTTTCATTTGCTAGATGGCCGTCGGCTACACACACACGCTTTCTTGTACCAAATGGTCATTAGAGACTGCGTCCATCGTCACATCAGTTTTCTTGTATCAAATGCTGCATTAACTATCAACTGTACTGAAACGACTGTCGAAAAACCTAATATTACCTACATTATTACTATGCTTAGCAACTGCATTAACAGCATGAAAGTCAAACTTAATGCTTACTAATTACTTTACCAGCAGCACACAAAAGTCCCAACATCACAACATTCATGCACTCATTTTGGATCCTGCAACATGTGATATGCACTTTATATAATGTACAAAGTTTTATTATGCTGTTTTCATTTTTTACTTTCTGCTAAACTTCTGTTTTTATCCATTTTGGCCTAGGTTTTAAGGAATACCTGTTCCTTGGTTGTATTATGTTATCATTTTGATGTCATCACTACCATCACACTGTTCTGTAACCGGGACTGCAAAGTGGTTGAATGCGAAAGTTCACCAGAAATTTAAAAAACTGTTTTTTGAGCCTTTAATAGCCAGTCGACTACATGTGACAGTGAACCTACAAGTGCATGATGGGTGTATTGCACATCAACAAAGGTTCACGATACATGAATCTGGAATGTTGTGGTTCGATCATTTATTCAAATTAGCAGTATAAGTTCTCAGGTTGTTAGGACATACACAGACAATACATATACGAGATGCAGTCTCCCTCTTGCAATATTTCATGTTTTGCTTGTGACCACTGATTTTACATTTGTAGTATGTATACACGTACACAGATGCATACAAACAATTCTGTGTACAAAACTGATTCTAAGACATTTTCCAAACAAAGCAAAAACAAGGGCATAACATTCAATTAGGAAATGGTGCAAGCATGTTCACAGAATTGCACCAAGAAAGGTCATGTTCAAATGCACACTCTTCAGTATGCTGCATCTGGATGCATACCACTGGAGCCCTTACAACACAAAAACCATTCCAGTCTAGCAGCCTTCACACTCTTGAAATGTCCCATGCAGGATGGATGACAGTATTTACCAAATACTCAGCTTTCTTCATATCTTTACGTCATTAGTTTATGCAGATGCTCATACTGTTCTTGCCACAGTTCTTACCAATAGAACTCTCCCTGATGCTCAATCAGATACCTGCAAACATTTTGAACATAATTATAAAAGGTTATTGATTATCCTGCTCAGTTATCATAGCATTTGCATACAGTGACATAATCTTCATATAACCTCTAAAATATAAGCACTACATTCTTCCTCGTGCAGTCTTCGCTGTCATCTTACTTCTCAGTCATAAAGCAAAGCCATGGTTGTCTTGAGACTCCTGCATGGCAAACTGGATGCACCCCAAAGTCCGACTTTCAGGTTTGCCCACCTTCATTTTTTTAAAGTTTCTATGCAGCCTGATAATACTGATATACTAAGCAGTCCACTTAACAGGAATTTAAGGACACAAGAATGTGCTTGAACAACAGATTCCAACAATAATTCCAGATAGCAGATAACAATGTATGCACATCACCTTTCATACAACAAAATAGAGAGATCAGGGGTTCATTTTAAAGTGCATCTAAAATTTAAACTCTATATGGACAAAAAGGCGTACTACAGTACAGCTGGGAACATGCAATTTTTTTCAAAATCCTATTCTTCTAGTACAGGTAACTTCTACCCCAACATAGGAAACCTATTGAAGTAACTAAGCTGTCATGAGAACTGCAGCAAGAGCCATTGACAAAGCACTTTAATTAGTATGAAATATTCTCTTTGTATGAATTAGTGCAGTGTGGATAGTAGCATCACTCAGTTTGCATTGCGGTGGTCAATATGTGTGGTCAGACATCAGCCATAATGAGGTTTTGCAAGCACCTGGTTAGCAGTGCCATCTCAGCTGATTTATGGGTTTGAACTGGCGCAGCCCAACAGCTGAGAGGAGAGGCTCCGCTTCCTGGATGGATTTATGGCACAGCGAGAGTGGGTAATGTCTAGGGCTGACCGGATGACGTGGCCACAAACCGACAAAGTGTCTGCTGCTGGGTGGTACTCTAGACCAACATAAGCTAGGGATTTTCCAACCCCCGTCATCTTTGCTCTTGAACTCAGGTTAGCGCAGCACTGTGCTGGGTTGTCTCTTCATGTACCAAGTCTCTGGTTGAAGTTTCAATTGGTCAAGCGATGGACTCTGTTCTGTGTGAACAGTAGAGGAACAAGCAAGAAGGCAGAATCCATGCAGAATCAGGACCCATGACTCCCCAGATGAGGAATTTCTCTCTCCTCATTCCAAAGGGCAGCCCAGCATCACTCAGTTAAGTACCTGATAGCTGGCTGTGCTTTAGCGCCATTAGGCATAGTGTTACTGTAACCTGTAGCTGCCTTGTAGTGTAGGCATAGTTACATATAACTCTAGCCTCTGTGTTGTTAACTTGATGCATGTGTTGCTCGAGTGTTAAACAGTGGTTCTTTTGTCTTTAATTGAAAGGTATTGTCTGCATTGCCTTCGGGGTTAATACCCATAGCCGAATGAAGCCATACACTTATGTAGTTTTATACATTGTAGAGCACACACCTTTAATTCGCACTGTAATAAATTTATCTTTGTTATTGTTCACACCAGGTGTCATCGTTTGTTCTGTAGTAGCCAGGGAAAGACTAGTGGATGACGGCTGAGCCAGTAGATAAGTGGTGTAGGTTCTGTGTTTGTGTTGAACCCTCCCCCCCCTCTCCTCCATCTCACAACTCTCCACCAACCAGTTTGCAGCCCACTCACCCTCCACTGGCACCCTACCCTGCCCCCACCCACCTCATCCTGCTCCCCACCCACCCCATCCTGTCTCCACCCCTCCACCTGTACCCATCCCTCCACCCACACCCTTTCCTAACCCCCACTCTGCCCCTCCTCCCCTCACAAACACCCTCAGCCTTGGCTACAAAGGTAGCTTGTCAAGCAAGGCAAGGGAAAGTACTCTTCCTACAAAAGGGATCTTTGGTGATCTCCCTTGCACACTGATGGCTGTGTACATTTGGTAAGAGCATCGTCATATTTATTATTTCATTTTTTAGGCCTAGGTACAGGGTGGAAATATGGCCTATGGCCATCAGCAGATGAAAAGGAACTTGTGTGCTGAATCTGGTGTTGATCGGTTCAGGCATGCGGATCAGTATAACAAACAAACCCCCACACACATTGCGCTTAATATATTAGATGACAGTTGGTGACTCAGCTTCCCAAATAAGCATCCATGACAGAGAGTTATTGGACATGACTGTGACAGGTGGTTACAGTAGTAGAATTAAGACACCTCTTGGTTGAAACTTTGAAGTATATTTTAAAAATTGGGTGTCTGGTAGCAGAAATTGACATATCTGCATTGAGTGCAGTCCACCAAACACAAGTGTGGATTACATGAGAAATCAGAGAAATCAAGAAGTTTCAACCAAGAGGTGTCTTAATTCTACTACTGTAACCACCTGTCACAGTCATGTCCAATAACTCTCTGTCATGGATGCTTATTTGGGAAGCTGAGTCACCAACTGTCATCTAATATATTAAGCGCATTCATGCAGTCTCTTTCATATTCACATAGATGCATATGTACATCCATGCATCCATGCATGCAGGTTCTCGCTCTCTCCCTCTCTCTCACACACACACACACACCGCCCTTGACACAAGGCTGTACAAAGAGTTATCAGAAACACTGATGACAAATCTAGCACAAGAGTAACTGAAAATGCTTTATCATGAACCTTACTGGAGACAGTGATGACACAATTTGACCAGTACTTGTAGCTTGTTGGGGTCAAAAGGCATGTGATTCAATAATTCTGGCAACTTTACTGCAACAAAAGCAGCAAACCTCAGCCCTATTCATCGGAACAGACATAAAAAGGACACTTCTCTTAGGCAAAATCAGTTTCTTTAAAACTTATCAGAAGTCATGAAAAACTGCAATGATATATGTGACAGAAGTTGGTACATGTAGAAGTGGTACTAATCTATACAGTCATGCTATCTTGCAAAAGTGAAAGTTATGAACACATGCAGTGCATCAAGTTCCAAAGAAGAAATTACAAATCACCTAGACAGCTGAAGTCAAACTAAAATCTATTCAATGAAGATTTCGCAATGTTTCAATCAAAACATTTTTCAAATTTTCCCCAGAATAAGACTGCACTGAATGTGTGTACAGAAAAAGTGATCCAGCTTTAGTGAAACTAAACCACTTTTGTTTACTGTCTCAAAATGACTGCCATCATATACAAGCAGCTCCAGGTTTGGTATTTGTTACTTTTAAAGCAGCTACTGACTTAGCACACTACTGTTACTACTAGAAAGGCTCTGAGAAATGTTTTTGTGAGATTTCAGAAGATAATTTTTGACCTAAAAATCCATGGACACAGATACAGTGTATGAAACAAACCAAAAGTAAAAAATAAAGTTGAGCACTGAAAAAACATTTAACAAATTCATTGATTTTGAGCCCTTTGTGAAAAATGCCTTCAGATATTACAGTTCCATAAAGCCTAGAAGAATGGGTTTATTTGTGGGTCAGATAACGCGGCACATTCTTGCTAGTCTCAGGCTAGGCACCGACTGCTACAATAACATCACCACACACCACAGTGCAGATAAGTATTCCAGCCAAGAAAGTACTCAGTGTAATATTAATAACTAGTACAATAATATTTTATCTATTTCACAACAAAAATCTGCAGTTGAATTATAAGTGGCCTAGCCTAGTAAAACTCTTAGAAAAAAAAAACAACCTGGGAGTACATATGGAGCACCAAGTGGGGAATGCATATAATCCTCATGGTATATAAAGAACTGCATTCTTTTCTATAACTGTACCATTGCAATTCTATAAAGACAGTTTATTCTTTCTATACTTTAAAGAAACAATGCTATACAATTCATTCTATATATACAATTGAAGGCTGCATGTATAGAAGGAATTCTATAGTTAAAGAATGCATTCTATAATTATAGAATAAATTCCTTAGTTATAGAATGAATTCTATAGTTATACAATTTAGTTATAGAATTCTATAGTTACAGAATTAGTTCTATAGTTATAGAATTAATTCTATAATTATAGAATTCTTTAGTTATAGAATGAATTCTATAGCTATAGAATGCAATTCTTCAGTTATAAAATGGCATTCTTTATATTCCATGAGCATTATACCATTCCCCTCTTGGCACTTCATAAGTATATGTCTTTCAAAATAAATACATTCATGGAACATTTCTTTGTACCGCAAGCATATGTTGCAATCACTGAACATCCCAACTCAAGGGACTGAAATTTGTATTGACTACTGGTCTTTGTTTCAAGAAGAGGGTCTCATAAGAACATAAATCTCTTACTTTTAATGTAAAAAAAATTAAATACATTACCAAATAACCGCAGTAAGTGTTGTATGCCGTACACCTGTGATGGAGTCACTGGAGATTGTTTACGTATTTCTGCAGGCAGAATCTGCCAAGACAAAACGCTGTTAGCTAGATCTTCTTTCTTGTGCACGCTACTTGCTGGGGCTGCCGACTCTGCAGTGGGTTTGCCCACTTCACCAATGTGGCCGCCAGTGGCTGTGAGAGCAGCAGCATCATTGTTATGCCCTATAGCAGAGGATGCAGAAGCAGGGGGAGAAAAATCTAGTTCACTGTCACTTGGATCTTCAATTTTGACAGAAAGAGTTCCCTCATGGAGTCGCCTGCGCCGTACACGAGGTGACATCTTAGGACTTTGACCACCGTCTTGGGATGGCTGAAAAAAAAATGATGTGACAAAAACCATTCAGTATAGAATAATACAGAACATTTTACCTTTCTAATCACCAACATTTTGTGGTATAGGCCAAACCTGTAAATTCATTGTTTTTTAAACTTATAATTTTGACGCCATGAGATTAAATTTGACCAGACAACAAAGATTAAGGTAATAAAGCTTTCAAAAAACTGTCTAGTTCCAGAAGTGACAAAAGACAGTGGGATCACCAGGAAACCAAGACCACAAAATGATATGATTTAAACACAATGCCATATTGGACACAAAAATAGAAATATAAAAAAAAAGTTTTTTTCCAGCCACACTTTTAACAAGTACTCATATTTTGACAAACATGTACGATGTACCAAACATGGCGAAATCATATGGGTAAACAGCTCTGCAACTAAATGTTCAAAGCACAGAAACAGAAAATAAGCTCCCATGCAATTTACTCTAAATTCCACAATTTTAACAGTAAAAATATTAAAGCACATATATAATTTATACACCAGGACACATAAAGCAATAAGAGGCATTGATGGTGATCTATTGTTAAAGCTTCTTGTGTATAAAATTTTGCAGGTGCTCTTGCAATGAACTTAAAAGTGCACATTCACTAAACAACATTAACAACAACAAACGTAAACAAAAGGAATGTACTGCTTATAAAATCAAGCAAAAAATATGGTACCTGTTTTTTCTGCCGTTTGAGGAGATTCGTGGCTCCTGAGTGATCTTCAGGCAACCGCTGTGTATCCAGGGTGTATCTTCTTGTCACTCTACGCGGTGCAACATCACTGTTATGGCCTGCATCAGCATCCTCTTCTTGCTCTGTTTTGCCTTGTTTATTCCCTGACAGGCGGTGATGTCGGCTGCTGTGAGCTGCATCCACCTCATCCTCTGGTTCACTTTTGCCCTGTCTGTGGCTTGACATATGGCAGTGTTTGCTGCTTCCAGCTTCCTGCATCGTCTTTTCACTGAGAAGGTGAATGGTGATGGTTTTACAGCACCATGTAGCTCTCTCCCTCTCACACACACAAACACACATGCTCTTGTACATGTACCTACCAGCCAATACTCAGTAATGTACACACATGCACATACACATTAAACTGTTAAATGTTTGTTGTGAAGATGTTTTTCACCGTGAAAAAGATGCATAAACACAATATCATGGGTGAAAGTGAACAGATCTTGGTAAGCAGGCAAACAAAAGTTTGCAAATTTCCAGTCTGGGTGTCTGTTGTGTGTGAATTTCATGCTCACAGGAATATGGTTAACTGTCATATCACTTCACCATACAGCCACACCACAAACAGAATCCACAGGTGCTATTAATGGACCGACTAACAAACGCTACATTCAGTATCTTTTACTCTGCCACTAAGTACCTTTCGCAGTGTTTACTGAGCCCAAGTTTTCTGTAGCTTTTGTTGTGTCAGAAAGACCATTTTACAGCTACTGAAAGTTTTTCCTGTGCCAAAGAGAGCTTTTTGTAACTTTCATTTTGCCATATTGACTTTCATTATTCATGGAAGTTTTTTTCCAGGCTTGTGAAAGCTAAGCACAACTCACCTGTCCTGAAAATGTAAGTCTGCAACACTGGTGTGCTTCATAATATCTTCATATTGCTCTTGTTCCGTGGCATACAGAAGAATTATAGGAAGGGTGAAATCAAATAAGATCCGAAGCCCCTCGACCACTTCCTTACACAGAGACACCCTGCACATTTCATACTCCAAATATGTCAGATCTGGTACAAGGTGAAAATTTAACAATAACAGATATTTTTATTTTGCATACTTTAAAGAAAAAGGAAAGTGGAGATCAAGTGGACCAACAAATGTGTAGCCGGGTGGTGATTACATAACCCCCGGGCGCCCACCCATTCGACCCCTGAACTGTTCTAGCCGGCATAGCGTGGGAAGTTGCATCATGCGCCTTACTGGTCGTCTGTTACTTAAGAATGAAACAAAGGGTATCTGTGTCTGTTGATTTCCTGACCCAACGGGGGGACAGGGAAGGGCCAAGGTCTCACTGTCCGAGGCTGCCATAACCCTTAGACGTAATCTAGGGAAGGGTAGGGCAACTTAGAGAGAGGGGTGGTCAGGGCCGAGGAGACCGAGCATCGGCGGGAGGCGAGGGCGAAAGGTCAGAGACAATGTGCGGGGAGCGTGGGTAAAAAGAGCGAGATTGAGAGTAGACGGGGTCAGTTCATTCGGAATTCATTCAGATGGAGCGCTTCGAGTTAGTCACTCGGGCAAGGATGTAGTAGCTGTACTCTCACAGTGACGTGAGAGAGAATAAAGTTTTCATGAAGATGTAAAGAGGACTTCTTGCTGTGTCCAGAGTGGAGGGATGAGAGAGCCATTGCCACAACTGCGAAAGTAACAAACCCACTACCACTCGACCCTGTTACATTTCGTTTTTTAAAACTCTTCCTGTCTTTAAGCACTGCTGGTGGCTTCTGTGATGAACAGAATAATTTTTTGTAGGCCAGTTTTAGGCACATAGGATGCCAACATGGTTATGCATATGCATCTGAAGCAGACAAAAATCCTTAAAGCACGACATACATTGACCAAGAACAGTACAGGGTGTATGGCATGAACCAAATGACCATGCAACAGTGTAAATCATCTGGATGTTTTATTTCATATACAGTGTATTACGAAGACATACACAAAGTGAGAAGTCCTGATGATCAGTAGACTTCAAATCGCACCACAAAAATAGAAATTAGCATTTTAGGAAAGTCTTACTGAAATTTACGGCAAAAGTAAGGAAAATCTAAATTTTGTCCTAAATTTGTGTTCACTAAGTCATACTCATACTTACCCCAACTCACAGTGCCTAATCCCCATTTAGCAAACCCTAACTGCACCTCAAAACAAAAAGATATAAATACCCTCCCTGGTAACGCCTCCCATGCGCATGCCTACTGCTCTACCAGTACAACTTACTGAACTGAAGCTTAGGACAAAAATTTGGATTTCAATGTCAATGTACCCCAACTCACAGTGCTGAGTAGCACAAAAAGGAGGCAGGTATAAAATACCAATAAAGGGCCTACAAGGTTTAGGAGGATGGGGCAGTCTGGAGGTGCTGAGCCACAACAGCTGCAGCCACTCAAAAGATGCCGTCCTCCAAGCAGCAGGAGACGTCCCTTACATAACAGCTTATGAAGGGGTTCTCTGACCATCAGTAGGCCACATGCAGCACATCTGCAAGGGTGACAGCCCACACTCTCACTTCATACATACGAGATGACAGAGGAAGCATATTACCTGCTCCTCACGTGGCTTGTGCCTGAGCATATGCTGGGCAGATAACCAACTGGATCCAACGCAAGAGACTGGCTTTGGAAATCTCGCAATTCCTGCCAGGCTGCAGTGAGCACTGTGAAAATTGCGAGTGCAACATCTATACTCCCAGAATGCATGAACTGGACAGTTAAGGCAGTCTGGAGTGGAGGAAGCGAGCGCAGAGGTGAGGGGCTGTACGCAGACTCGAGGCGATGGATCTCCAGGTCTCTGATTCTTAGCAAGAAAGTTAGACAGGAAGGCAAAGAAAAAATAGCATTCTCATTGGACGTCAGTGTCCAAGCCGGACAAGGTGTGGACCTTGCAGGCACGTCTGGAGGCAAAAGATTCAGAAAAGCCATCTTCAGAATGAACCCCTCACAGGTCGCTAGATGAAGAGGCTCATACGGTGGTGCATGTAGTGCTTCCAACACCAAAGAGGTCCCACGCTGGAGTGCATCAGAGCACTGTAGCCTGAGTCATAACCACACTTCTAGTGACATCTGACATGATGGCTTTCAATCCCCAAAGGGACGTGCCCAAAGACTGCAGAGTGTTGAGAACGGCCACTCACTGGACTTGCACTGCAGACACAGACAGGTGGAGATCACCTGCCAAATGAGCCAGATGATTGGCCAGATCCACTGCCCAGGCCTGATTGGGTCTATGTGATGTGCACAGCACCAGACAACCTATCTCCACACGTGAGCATCACAGCCTTGAGTGGTGGAACTCCGGTGAGTAGCTGAAAGGTCGATCAGCAGCTTGAACCAGGCTTCCTAATGGGTTGCAGGACAGAGTGGGTCAGGATTTATTCTGTTTGCAGCAATGTGTATGGGTGACTCACCACATCTGCTAGCACACTGACCAAGCTGGCAACATGTGGCAGAAAAGAAGCCCAGTGCCACAGCTTTTCCACCTGAGTCAACAGAGACTCCAACTGGGTGCCCCTTGATGATTGATGTAAGCCACCATGGTGTTGTCTGAGCAGGTGCCAGAACTGCTTCTGACCAAGATAAACTGCATGCATCTCCAGGAGGCTGATGTGCAGAAGGCTTTGCTCACCTCCCATGTCCCCTGGGCGACACAATGGAGGAAATGGACCCACCAGTGATGGGGGAACAATGGGAACTCTGCCAGAGCCAAGACCGATTGGTTCAAGGGCGGAACAGCGGAGAGTGTGCTTGTTGCGTGGGCAGGTAAGCGTCTCGTTGACTGGTGCCAGTGGGCAGCAAAGGTTCTCTGAATGGGTTGCAAGAACACCCCCGCAAGAGGGAGCAGCGACACCATCAAGTTTAGTGTTCCCAGAAGCAAAGCCATTTATCTACCTGCGATTGGGTTGACAGACAGGGGTGCAATTATCTGCTGCAGCCTTCTTACAATTCTGTGGATAGCAGGATGCATCATCCAGGTGACCATGCCTAAAGAACAGAAACTGCTGTGAAAGTTGAAGCTCGACTTTTGGTGATTCACAGAGAAACCCACAGATGTCGCAAGTAACAAGGCCAGCTGTGTGTGCTGAGAGCACAGACCAGCATCCACTGCAAGAATGGCCAAGTCGTCCAGGTAAGCCCAAAGTCACACTCCTTGCTCGTGCATTTGGGCGCACATTTCACATACCTCTATGGTAAAAACCCACCAGTACACCGAGAGTTTGAAAAGCAGCGCCCGAAACTTGTAGACCTGAGTTTGCAAGACAAAGTGGAGCCACTCACGGGTGGACGAGTACATGGGAGTGTGCATCTGTCAGGTCAATGGACGTGGCAAAATCATCTGGTCTGAGATCCTCTTGGAATTAGGCCAGGGACTCCCCCATCACGGGACATTGTTTAGATGCAACAGGTTGTGGACTGGCTGGAAGCTGCCTATCAACTTGTGAACCAGAAACAAATGGCAGTAGAAGACCGGACAGGAAGGGTTGAGACCCTCTCCATCACTTGTGACTGCTCCGTGGCCACTACCACCAAGCCCAGAACTTCGACCGGTCAAGCATCCGCTGGCAGCCGGAAAGGGAGAAGTCTCACACCAGAGGGGTAGGACGGTTGTACCACAGCAAGTAGAACCCTATCCAGATCACACTCCGCACCCATTCACTGTGTGCAGTGGTGCCAGGTCTCCTCTGTGCAAGACAGGCCAGGGTGATGCCAGAGAAGGGCCCTTTCATGGAGGGGGAGGGGGGGCTGCTGGTGGTGTACGGCCTGCTTCCTGCCAAGGTTGGTGGAAGTGGAAGTTGCACCACCTCTGTGAGCTCTGGACCTGTAAGCCAACCTCACCTGCTTAGGGATATGTGGCAGTGGCAGGGCAGCAGTGGACTTTCGCTTCCAGTCAGACAGGAGGGAGTCCAGTTGGCGCTCGTGAAAAATGGATGCTAAGGCCTGCAGTGCTGGAAGGACATACACTCCAAGCGCGTCATTATGCAAGAGAGACTCAAGCCACAGGGTGGAAACTGTGTACAGGTATACCAGGTGCTGCCGACAGACGTCACGCTTAGCAAGCACTGCACTGATGCAGGAGCTGGCAGCTAGATTCGCTGACACACCCACCAAATCCTGCCAATGCTTGGAAATGGGCATCAGTGTCCACACTGCAGGTTAGGTCCTTGAGGGCGCAAGCCAGGCTGCCCAGTAAGGCATGCACTGTGGCCAGGCAACTCTGCTTGCACCTCCCCCCACCCCTCGTCCTCATACCCGTAGGCATAGTTGGGAACCCAGCAAACCCTTCCCCACAGGAAGTATGCCCAGAGGTGGAACCAGCCAATGAAGGCACCAGGGGTGGGTCACTCACCCGACCGCCTGACTCGACATTCGTGAAACGTTGCTCCCAGTAACAGATTCAGATGTGAGATTTTTCAGATTAAGATTTTATTTTATTCTTTTGTCCTCTGGGTGGGGGGGGGCATTCAAAAAAAGTTCATATAATAAATATACAAAAAATGGTAGCGATTAGAAGTAGAAGGGGGTGCTGAGGTTACCTCTGCCAGAAAAGCATGGGAGCTATCTGGCAGGTGGCCAAGGGGGTAAGGTTGTGCCTGCGTGAAGCTGCCAGCGAGGTGCGAGAGTGATTCTGCAATCATGCGAGAACCAGATGATGCAACCCCTTCAAGAGGAAGAAGAATGTGCACTGAAACCCTCCAAAGACCTCACCCGCAAAGCAGAAACAGACTGCTGTTCCGGTGGCTTCAACATGGTGGAAACGGAAATAGAACGCTGTTCAGGTGCAAGTGGAAACAGAAACGTTCTGGCAGAAAAGGAACAAAAGCAAGGCAAAAAGGCAGGAAAAGTCCCTAATGCTTTATTGATTTTCTAAGACAAAAGCAAGGGTCTACAAGTACTTGCCAAACAGTGAGCAGATACACAGGTAACTTTTGTTTTGCAAAGAACACAAAAGAGAAAACATGGAACTCAAGCAGCACAGCCATACTGCCAAAGCCACACATGCTTTTGCCTGACAGACTCAGTCTCTCAAGCAGCAAACAGGCTAGAACAAGAAAAATCAAAGTCAATAGTGCTAAAACACAGCTAATTTAAACAGCCAGCACAAAGGCGAAAGCTGTAAAAGGAGGAAGTGTGTGTACTTCCCTGCACAGGCACATGATCATGAAGTATGGTGGTCAAAGGAGAAGACAGGATTTCCCTATATTTCTATCCAGAGGAAGTTAAGTATCCAATGAGTGCAACTGGCATATTTTGGTGAATGACTATCAGTAGAAAAGATATTTCTGCTGAAAATGACTGCACCGTCCCAATCAGTAAACTCTGGCTACAACTACTGCAGTAAAAAGACTTCAGCAAATGCCAGAACTGACATTAAAAGACCAAAAGACAAACGTAATGTCACAAGAAGTGTTTATGAATTTTGAACATCTTGTGAAAATCTCCTCCAGACATTAAAATTCAATCAATCAATCTGAAGATTTATAATACAAGAGAACACACAAATATGTATGTGCACTACAAACAGATGGGACAAACCAAAAAAAAGTATGTTTGTATGTACATAAAAAAGGGAACACATAAGACCTCATCGGACATCACAAACCAACGGGTGGGCACAACGCTAACCAAACATGTCAGGAGACAGGATACACGTCAATCGTCCATCCCAAGATAGAACAGGTGTAAAAGACAGAGGCAAAAACATTCCATAAAGCCTAGAAGAATTCCTTCACCCATACATTAACAAGCACAAGTTCTGGCTAATTATGCACACCAGTGCAATACACTGCCATATCTTCCAGAGGTGCTCCCTGAACTCTCTGAAACTTCAGCAGACACCCACAGTGACAGCACAATCAGACACCAGGCATTGTTACCTCTTCTCTTGAGGATTACACCAGTCACTACATATTACGATCATGATGGTGTAAAGCTAACACTTAAGGAACAGATGGCCATCATCTACGTTGAGACAGAATTAAGTGCTAAGCATATTAGTGCCCTGATTATGATTCAAACTTCAAACAAGGAAAATTGTTGTACTAGTCCAAGAAAACAAATGACACGCTAAAAATAGAGTATACAGATAGGGCATTTGTCTCATTGCTTAAAAAAAAGACTATTCCAGTGGTGTGATAAACTTCAACAGCAGTGTGTCTCAGGTGTGCACATAACATCACCGACAGACTAGTACATACTCTAACTCATGATACAGCATCCTAGCTAAGAGATCTGTCAGTCCTCAAGATTAATAAACAATAATATTGCAGCTGCATTACAAAATAATCTTCATGTTTTTAAAATACAGCTGGGCCCAACCCAGTGAATAGTTAGCCATTAAAAAACAAAATCAAGTTCATGCATTTGGTGAACTTAGAAGCAAGCAGGTGAGTCAGGTTTGGAGGTAAAAGAATGGTAAAGACAGTAGGACTTGTATTCAGTTCAGTCAAATCTCTGTGGTAAAGACAGTATTTAAAAGTAGAGCACATAGCTCACAACAGCAGTTTTATTATTTAAAACATTACATAGCATATGTGTTGGGTTTGAAGCTTGTTAGTTTTATTTTACTTTCTGCAAGTTTCACTCAGCTAGACCTTTAAATGAATCCAAACCATCCAAGAACAATAGCAGAATAAGGTATCAGACAATGAAATTCACTTACAGGTGTTCTGCTGGTATTTTGATGTTCTTTTCCACACGACTTTTGTCCTTTTGCTCACAGGGTTCACACAGATAATTGATGCAAAATGTTTTCATAAATCCTTCCAAGATATCCAGGACACATGGTTTTGCAGGCAGTATGCAAAGCTGCAGGCATTATTTAAAAAAGCCAAATCAATAAAAACATGCTCATTTACAGTAAATGTCAGTTAAGCAATCTGTACAATGATCAGCTACCATTTGCCACAACAAATTTGTATACTTTCAACACAACCAAGCATACACAAGCAGATTCAATACATTTCAGACACACTTGAAAAAAAAACATTTTAAAATATCAGTCTGGTACATGGTGGGAATTTCCAAAAATTTTTGAGCAATAAATAAAAGCTAACTTTGCTTTTGATGCTGACGGCTGTGTAATCCTCCTCAAGGCGTGCCTTGAGGATCTCTGGAATTTCTAAGGCAACAGGAGCTCCAATCTGCTGCTTCTGAAGCTTGAAAGGTAATGACAACAGGAAATTTGCATAAAACTTTTCAGAAACTAATTACAGAACTGCATTACTTTCAATTTAAGAATGTTTATCAACAAAATTTGATTCTTCTCTTGAAAAGAAAACCTCTCACTCCCAAAAAAGTATTGAATATGACATAATCCCTTAGAGCTGCATACAATGCATCCTACTTCTGTTGTAAAGACTACTGCTCCATTCTTTACCTGCAAAGGTTCATATATGTATGTAAGCATGGATGTGAGAATAAGATTTTTTCAGAAAACATCCCAAAATACAATCACAGAATGCCTTTATACAAAGAACCATAAGTATACATTTAATATAGGAAAAGCCATTTGACCACTGTTTGCACATTGACTCAGGGCTAAATTCAAGTACTAAGGAGGCAGTATACATTGTCTGAAAAAGGAAGGGGGGTGTGACCAATAAAGCTATGCTCAGTTCTTGCCTCTGAAGACACAGCACGTTTCCCAAATAACTGTTAAAAATTATTAATTTTAATCTCAGTTTCTTAATGAAGCAGAACTCACCACTTTCCTCCTAGTTCTGCTCTTCTTGCCATTCTCTGAAGAATCCTTTCTCAATTTTTGGAATAAAGAAAATGTGTCATATTTAGCATATACAGTTATGCAATCAACAGAAGCTTAACCACCACCCCCTTTTTTTTTTTTTGGCCTAATGTGAATAGCATTTCTTCTAGTCCAGGTGGGTTAATTTTTTTGGAGCTTGTTAAATCTCATATGGATCTAAAAATCCAACTGAACAATGTTCTTAATAATGGTTTAGTGCAAAAAAAAAGGATATAAATGTTTTAAGTCCATCAGGTTTGTAAGAGAAATTCATTTGTTATAATTTATGAAGGCAGGATATGGTAATTTTTAGTAACTTATTTAAAGATGCCACCTGTTCCAGTTCATCTTCTCCTTCTGTCTCAGTCTGGTCTTCTTCACTGCTACTCCCATCACTCCCACTGTCGCTGTCAAATGTGGATGGTGTCTGGATTTCTGCTGCCTTCAGTATTTGTTCAATCTTACGACGTCGACGACTGTTTTTGCGACTGTGGTTATGGAGGAAGAAATTAAAGGTGGGTTAGACAGGCGCTATGGTACATGTTGGACAAAGGATGGCAAGGAAAGCTCTACATGCAGAGATGGCCAGAGATACTTCAGTGGCCATATGGTAGGGATCAGCCTGGCAGAGAAGGAAGATGGGTCAATTGATCCCTTCCACTACATTTTGATGGGCCAGTAGTTTGTCACTGACAAGCAGTAACATCCAACATAACAAAAATTTTATTCTGCTTCACAAATAAAAATTAAAATATCTGTGAGAGAGATAATAATACCAAGACTTGCCAGTAATGAAATGACAAAATTAAAGACATATTATGTTAGCAATCAGCCGACTTCAGCTTCTGACTGTTTCACATTTATATGAAACTCAGAACCATGAAGCTAGGTAGGTATTCACTAGTGATTTTGTGTGGCTTGCCACCTTGTGATTTCGCATGATTTCATGAGCTGTTAACATGTACTTCTGCATCATTCGAGCAAAGTTCTCACACGCACAGACATTTCAGTTTGCATTTTCAGCACGACCCTCCAACACATACAGCTATGGCAGGCACTAAAAATCAATGTGCTGTTTGACCCACAATTTCAATGGGACATTTTCTGATTTGATGTGCCACTGGCACGGTGCATCAGTAAATTGATCCCTGGTATGGTCATATTGGGTAGAGGTGTGTATGTGCCTGGTTTTCTTCTGTGGATATAACACTGAACAGAAGGTCCACCTGCTGGCTTCAGCCAGCATATTCTGCATTCAGGGTGGCTCAGTGTTTCTTATTTGGAGTGCCCTTCTCCTATACTGGTGACTTGTCAGGTTTTGACTCTACGCAGATTTTGTTCCAAAGTTGTCCTTCTGCCATTATTCATGATAGCAACCATTGAGAGTCGAAACTCTTCTTCCACCTGCATTGCGATTGGGGTCTTTACAACAGCTGGGGTTAGATTCATGACTAAGGGGGCATGCCTTCTCCCTTTTGACTGTCATTTAGTCTGGAGTAATACACTCCTGCCAGCTTCACTCCAGGGATGATTAGGGCATTCAAGCTTCTCTACCACAAGGTAGACACTTTCCCACCTGCAAATAGTCATGTCAAAAGAACCATTCTGATCCAAGATGTACTCCACAGGTGACTGATGGTAGTGTTTTGGAGGTGGATTGGGGGGGGGGGGACTCTGAAAGGCTGTAGGTTGGACATTTTGCCATCTGCAAATAGTGATATCAAACTAATGAACCATTCTGACCTGAGACAAAGTCTAAGAAATTTTGTTCAGTTTATCTTAATTTCTAATCTTTTATGATCCACCTGACTAAATTTTCCTTTCTCATTTTTCAGCATGTAGCAGAAAACTGAGGTCTCCACACTATGCAAGATCATTTTTACCAAAAAAAGGACAGGACAAATTTTTAAGTTATCTAACTCCTGTTCTTTAAATATATTGTAGGAATATCATCAAGCCTAATTTTTTCTTCCAACAGTGGGCAATGTAACACCAACCTTTCTTAATATCACACATTAATGCATACAGTGCAGTCCAGCTAGTCCTGATATCAGATTAAGCTCTGATCTTTCTCTCCACACATAAATGCTAGCACACCCAGGTGCACACACAGAGACTGCTCCAGCTGAGACATCACAACAATATTTTTTTGTTCAATAGATGCAAAATACTGACACGAAAGAAATCATGTCACAAAAAGGTCAGATGGGTAGTGATCAGTGTTGACTGTGGTCTAATGCCTCGTGGTTTAAAAAAAAAAAGAAATTGCACTAAGACACAGGCATTCAAACAGATTAGTTTTTCCTTTGCAATTGCAACTGCAATGAAATGAGTGTACAGAAAAGAAGCTGGATCTTGCTGAAAGAGGATTCAAAACCATAGCCCTGAATTATCAAGCTATTGTAGGGAGGGCCAAGGTTCCCCATGACACACACAATCATGTGTTTGTCACACACAAAAATCTAAATGGAGGTGTCTATTCAGTATTACCCAGAAAAATTTGAAAGAACCCAGAGATATTTTTGAACATGTATCCCAGTGACATTTTTTATTGCGAGGGAGTGGGTGGGTGGGAATAACTCACAAATATATAAGGATCCTCAGAATTTCCAAGCCCACTAACCCTTACACTATGAGGAATCCTGGGGGATATGGCAGGACTGCACAGTGATGCTGGCAGACAGAGCAGTCAATGTGTATGTCACTGGTTTTAGTTTGTTTTTTAAATTATTTTAAACAATATCCCCACCGACCAATAACCATTGATTCTTCATCAGTGGACAAAGAAAGTGCACTGACAACATTGGTTTGATTTATTTAAGATAGAATAGAAAATTGCAAATATCAGCAATTTTTTCTTTTCCCTTAAAACTTGTGTTAACTAGACTGAACTGTACGCAAGCAGAAAAAAATTAAGTCATCATACTATTTTTTGGCAGTTTCTGAGAGCCTCTTCATTAACGCCTTGTTATCTTCTGTTGCCTTCAGTATAAACGACTCAAGAACCAAACGATCCCAGCTTGGTGGAAAAGATAAGAAGAAGAAATCAGTAACATCCATGTAAAACAGTTCCATAAAAGTTAAAAACTGTGCACATGCAACCAAAGTCAACTCTACACCATTCTTTCATATTACATGAAAAGCAAGCTCAAAATAAAATTGCTGACAGTGCCTTTCCTGTCACCGCTGTCATTATATCAGTCCTGTTTCGTCCACTTGCTCTAATGACATTTTTCGAAGGCAACACAGGGTGCAAATTCACTTGTACAAGAAGGCTGTGGAGCCCAGAAATTCACATGTCCACTTAACACATACAAGGAAAAGCTTAGTCTATTTAAAAATGGTGGGTTATGACATGCATGATAAAACTCAATATTTTCTGGTAATCTCAATCCTTTTCATATTTTATAGTTCGCTGTATACAATGTTCTTCATAGACTATGAAAAGGGATTTGCAGGGGGGAAATTAGTTTGATATAACAGTAGTAACCATGTTTGTCATGGGGGGGACTACACTGTATCTACCTACCAATATCATATATACGGCATTGTGGATAGAACGTCTTTTGGGTAGAACTATTTTAAGGTCTGTCACTTTAACTAACTCATGAACAAAAAGGAATTATTTGTTCCAGTTTGAGAAATCGTTTTTGTTGTAATGATAGATGCATAAAATGTATTTAGCACTTTGCATGTTTAATTACTGATCCTCATTCTTTAATTTAACCAATCAAAATTTAGACTTTAAATCTGAAACATAAGAACACTACTGCAGCAAATCAATATGCATTACATCATGCCACATTTTTTTATGTAACCTCGAGGTATAATCGCTAAATATGTTGGTCCGAAGTAGTGGTGGGCTTGACAATCGAGTCGATCATTGGCCGAGTCGCATCGTGACAATTGTTGAGAAAATTCGTATCTAGGTCGAGTTAGTGAGTGGTTAAATTAAACTGACAGGCATCCCTTCTACTTCTAGTCTGTTTCTGACGATGGATTACCTACCTGTTGTTCCAGCCTTGAAAATGTACCAAGTACGCTGCACACTTTCGCCCCTGTTTGTCTTTGGAAATTTGACAGTCCAAGATCTATCACAAAAATAAAATATCAGGAAAAGCCAGCAAAAAAAAATTTTTTTTTTTACTTTTTGGAGCTTAAAAATAACAGTGTATCATGGATTAACAATAATGACAAATGAAACTCTATAATAATTTAGTATTATGACGTATCGTAGAAATAGCAAAGATGAAAAGCAAGAAAACTTAGCAGTTCCTTCCCCTTTATCTAAAAAAAAAAAAAGAGGCAACATGTCAGAGCTTAGCCGTACCTTTGCTTCATATAAGACTCTGGCCTTTGTAGGATCAGGCTCAAAGCAGAGGACCAATTCTCCTACAACGTACTCGTATTTCGTTCCTCTTTTCGCCATTCTGGTGAGAAGGCTGAAGCTGCTAGATTTTCGCTTGGCGCTTTTGACTTTAGCCTTAACCCAGTCAGTGTCAAGTGTGCAACCGCCAACTGCAACTCGGCTGAACTTGTCTCCTGCGGATGTCAGTAATTTGAGATAACTGTGCTAATATGGTTTTCCAGTTAAACACTGTTTGTTCCTAAAAGCTCTTTAAGCGCTTCCCCACAATATCTACCTGACCAAGCTTTATCAGTTTATGAGCACGTTTTGATAACTGAAAATTTACTTCAGGAAAAGTAACGGAACAACTTTTTTTCTGCTAAGGGTAGTAACTCAATGCCTCTGATCTCCGCTGTTTTTGAGAGAGAAAAAAGAGTAGTATCCCTTACGCTGAAACGTTCTTGGACGCGCAACAACAAATCATTTTTTTTTTCGTTTCTATCGTTGACGACTTGTAAAAGGGTGGGGGGAATGTGTCCTGATAGAGCGAATAATGTAGCAGGTATAGCTCTTTTTCATGGATGTGATGACAGAGCTTGTCTCTGAGAGGATGACTGAGATGATCGTAATTCACATATTTTAAATATTTCTCATGATGTTCGTTTCTCTTCTGCAAATCATGTTGACATCACACAGAGCTGAGCAAATATCAGCTATAGGTTGATGCTTAGTCCTGTAATTGCTGTCCTGATCGCATACATCGTCTGAACATGAAAATAAACCACACTTTTAGAAAAACGATGCTTAGATCTCATAACAGGGTTTATGGAGGAGAAAGGGGATGAAGTTTACCCTGGAAGAGAAATTGGAGAAAGTCCCAGACGACCAGCCTTATAAAGAGGCGCCACAGAAAAAAAATAGTATTGAGGGAACACGGAATCCCAACCCATCATTCACACACACACACACACCCCCGCCCACCTCACTCCAAGCGATTATACGCGTTCACAGCATGCTACAAAATAACCTGGCTTAACTACATAATGGTGATATTGTATAAGTTCGGGTTTGGCGCTGTTTGGGAGCACCAGGGAGTTTGGTGATGTAAACATGTTTCTACAGGAATTCAAACAAAGGCTCCTGGATTGTTATAAACAAGACTGGCATAGTAAGAACTCCAGTAGCCAGCGTTTTTCCACCTACACCCTGTTTAAAGCTGATATTTCTCTGAGTGGATATCTTTTATATCTCGAACATGTAGGCTTTAGGGATGCTCTGACCAAATTTAGGCTAGGAATTACCAGTCTGAACTGTCATAAAAAATGTTTATATGTAGATCATACCATGTAATGTCCATATTGTCATTCTGATGAAACCCTGCAAACTGCATTTTTTATTTGTCCGCATTATGACGACTTGCGGAAGCAGTACATTCCTCTGAAGTTTTATCGACATTCTTCCATGTTTCTATTCTCTGTACTCATGGCCGATAGCGGTCTAAGACTTACACAAAGCCTGGCTTGTTTCCTGTATAAGGCATTACAACGGAGAAAGGCAGATATACTTAGATGACCACCTCTGCAAGCGCCTTAAGTTACACGTGTGTGTGTGCGCGCGCGCGCGCGTGCACCTGAGTATTCTTGTTTCTTGATAGGAATGTATTACTTTAATTGATAACTGTGTATGGCATTGTCACCCCCTTTATTTGGGCCGAAGGCCTAACCAATAAAATCGTTCGGTCGGTCGTTCGGTCGGTCGGTCGTTCGTTCCAAGCGATTACACGCAGGTAAACCACCAACTATATAAAAACTTTTTACATGTAAAAAATCAGTTTACAAATACGGTTAGATAAATACTAGATTGAATAAATTGGAAATCATCTTAGGGACTTTTGATCGTACTGTCAGTTGTAAAATTGTAAAGCTGCGCATACGCACTGCAGATGAAGTACCCCAACCAGCTAAGACAGCTATATTTCCGAAACAACTTTTTCACAAGAAAATCAAGGCGATATATGTATAGGTGCTAAGCTGATGCATGCGCTGTTAATATCTGATCATATAAATAAATGAGATAAGCCTAGAATCTTTAGCAAAATTAAGTAAGTTGCAAGGTTCGGGAGGTTGAAAGCATCACATCATTTTTATTTTTATTGTTACTTTTTGAGTGTCCTCGACAATATATAGTCTGGCCGTTTATTTAAAACGGACGACTTGTGCTTCAGCCAGAGACCAGTGCGCTTGAACGATCTGTAATGATTAATCCCTTCATTGCTGAACGGCTCCAATGTTGGGTTTCATAGGCTGTTGCATCTCCTGTTCACAAAGGTGCACGTAAAGTACACAGTGCGAAATGACCTTTATAATTGCTTCTTTTGTGAGCGCAGGGCAGATACGAACGGTCATGCAAGCCGGCCCAAAACATTTGGCAGGGTTTACTTAAAGCAGTTCTAAGACTTTACTTAAAGTATATATGTAGCTACCACTTTATCAAAGAAAAGAGCATAGTCCGAAAGCAGGAGCATGAATTAAAAATTAGCTTAATTGAGTCTGAAAGCCGTGAATACTTTTTTTTTTGGGGGGGGGAGAATTCAACTGTTAGTATAGTGCTAAAAAGAAAGGAGAACTGATAAACAGACTTCTCCTTGCTTGTCACAAGACAGAAAATAGAGGTTATTACATCATATCGCTTGAATTGCAGTCAGACATCAAACGGATGGTTTTAGAGGGAAAGTGCTTTCACCTTTCGGTGACTTCGCACTATAAGAGGAGGGTGGAGTGGTGGGTTGGGGCACTCTCGGTTGCTCTCTGTGCACGAGCGCGTTAGTTTTTGCGTGAATGAATATCTGTATAGGTACGCCGCTAAGAGAACTTACTGCCAAACTGACGGTCGTTGGATCTCTGAGGATCAGCTACCGTTTTCCTCGTCCCAGTCACATTTACCCATCCTTCATCACAACAATACTTTTCTCAAACATCTCCACCTCAACAGAGCTTTCGCCCTCGCCAGCTGCCCGTTGTGTGGCAAACCTCTTTGATCTCAAGGCTGTTCAGACTTATCAGCAGGCTTCAGTTGCCAGCTACTTTGCAAGACGATGATACCTGTGTTCCTGTCTCACTGACTGCAGTCACTCGATGCGCTAGTCTCTCTACTCAATGGAGTCCTCAAGCGCAACCGGCCAAATAACTCCAATAAGGAAAGGAAAAAGCTTATATTAAATGTGTATTTGTGCACAAATTGAAAGCAGGAACCCAAGCAAGACAGAAAGTCAGACAAGAGACGAGAAGAAAGGCGCGGGTGATAACAGAACGCAGTCCACGCTGAGCTAATGATCCGACTAACGAGAAGAACGACGTGTTCCCTCGAGCGTCGCCCTTGACAACCAGACCCCTGCCTGGAGTTCCTCACAAGAAGCAGGGTCCGCGATGGCGTAGGAAGGAATGAAACCACGAGCGATCGGTTTGGCTTAATTTGCTCTCCCTTTCAGGCTCGTTTTGCAAATTGGCTTGGTGCCTGTCTGCCTCTTCTCAAATACTTTATTCATGAGCTTATAAACCTCTAAACAGACCACTCTAATGAAAGCATCAATTACAGATTAGAAACATCGAAAAAGCAGCAGGCACACAACAGGCAGGGAAGGGTGTTATGTTTGTTCATCGTGCCTGTTGTGGCGATATTGAAAAGAGTAAGTTAATGTAGGGAGTTTAACGATAACTCGGCAAAAAAAAAAAAGAAACCAGTGATTCCTTTTTTCTGCTTTTTTTTTCAAAATCTCAGATAGTCATAGGTAAGATACCAAATAAAAATGTAACCATTGGCTTCTTCTTTTTGTTTTCTTCCTTCTTCTTTAAGACATCGGTAGCCATCGACAGAGAATTAGTTCTATTTTGCGCAGCAGAACAATGCTACCGAGAAATCTCGGTGAAATGAAACAGCCAAGTATGAAAACTATTTCTGCAGTCCTCATTGTAACTATGCAGTTTACAGTTTCAACTACTGGAAAGTTTGCACAAACTTCGAACCTGTCAGTAAAAGAATCCCACGTCATCCTTGTATTGCTAGCCTTGGTTGGCCCGTGAAGGATGAATTCTATTTTGCCTAAATCGGTGTCTTTACTACGACACTCACACAGCCTACACCACAGAGAAATCGCCGAGTCTACAGGAAGCACTGCAAGTAGTTCTCTGGCTCTCTTGATCATCGTTTGACATCCCTAGTGGGCGCAGGAGGTGTCTCCCCTGTTGCCCATTTAGACACGCTGACCAATTTCTTATTATCTGCTCCTGCTGGCGAGACAGGAGTTGAAAGTTTTCAGGTAAGCGAGAGTCTTTGAACTGAGACATAAGAGTGAAAATAAAACTCTCATAATCATTGCTCTTTCTGATAGCAACATCGTTCTCTCCCAAGTGAGTCGTTAACGGCGAGTATAGAACTACTGCCGCCAATGCGGAAGCAAAGCCCGCTTTTCATCAGCACTTTGTCTTTGCAGTCACCCTGTCCGGTCCGCCTCCCCCCCCCCTCTTGTCTCTGTCTTTCGCGTGCATACTTTGTCTCATTTTCTACGGCTCTCAAACGTCTTTCTTGCTGATTTCTCCTGTCTCCCTTTTCTTCCCCCTTCCTTCTCTCTCTCTCTCTGTATTTCTCATCCCCCCCCCCCATCATTAATTAATTGTTAATAGACCCCTTCCGGGGCGTTACTGCTACTCAAAGTGTTAAAGTTCTTGTTTGCTTCTTTAAAATCTTTTCACTTCTTGATTTAAATCTGTTTTAAAAAGATAGATTACCAGAGTATGCTTTAAAGAATATTAGGTTATTTTAACGTTTAAAAACAATTTACCTATAAATTACTTTATAACACTTTATTTGTTAACTATGCATTACATCAGAAACGTAATCTTTATTCTATCTAGCTATGTAAATATTTTAAATGTCCGTGTGTCTATTCCTCCATTCGTGCCTCCCGTCCTGCAGGATTCCTCAAATCCATGCTTTGTTCCAGAAATTGTCCGCATGCTTCTGAAAGGACGGTCCTTAAAGCCTGCTCTTGGGTGTCATTCTTTTCCAGAAATTTCTACAGTACTGTACCAAAGTTCTGCCATGTGTTCAAGACATCTATTGCCTAGCACGCCTTTTTGCTATATGAGAAACAGTTTCTCAGAGTTATCGCAGCATGCTGGAACTGCCTGACTGTCACGCTGTCTAGAAAGCTCTATTATGTTTCGGAAACTTCTTATTCTAGACAGGCATAACAGATCCCGGAGACTATACGATGCACAATGTTGTAAAATTCGACCTTTTTTTCAGGACCATCCTTGTATAAAGAAGTACATTCTCAAAACTTCCACAGCCTTGCAAAGAGATCGGAAACATTGCAAGGCGGCTCTTCTTGCTGTCTGGAAAATTATATCTTGTGGAAATTTCTGCCCAGTTACAGAAAGCTTTACCCAAAACCTAATATTGCTTTACAAAACCAGTGTATCTAAGGACAAAACCAGTGTATCTAAGGACAAAACCAGTGTATCTAAGGACAAAACCAATGTATCTAAGGACAAAACCAGTGTATCTAAGGACAAAACCAATGTAACTAAGGACAAAACCAGTGTATCTAAGGACAAAACCAGTGTATCTAAGGACAAAACCAGTGTATCTAAGGACAAAACCAATGTATCTAAGGACAAAACCAGTGTATCTAAGGACAAAACCAGCGTATCTAAGGACAAAACCAGTGTATCTAAGGACAAAACCAGTGTAGCTAAGGACAAAACCACAGCTTTCCGCAAGCTTCCACAGATGCATTCCTTTCCAGAAATTTCGGTCTAGAAACTTAAGTTATATTCCAGAAATTCCTGCTGTATTATAGGATTTTTTAGGTCAGGATCAGTAACATGGTGACATGCGTGTTGATGTGTTTGTTTCACTGTTAAGTAGGGAAAAACGTGACCGTAGATGCGTGAATACGATACTTTGACCTTGACATTGGTGAATGAGGAGTCGACAACTAGCGAGGGTATTTGTTTGGACCAGCCGCAAGCTATGTGCACATCAGGACGGTGTTGCTGTCGCAACACAGGCTTCAGTTCCACCCAGTCACATTATACTAGTACTGTACCCTATAGTGCCAGGCGTCTGGCAGGGCAGTTACTAGGCTGCCAATTTTTAAGTCAGGTATGACTCGGCCAGGATGCGAAGCACCGAGCTCCCGCCTCAGAAGCGGTCGCCTTAAGCTCTAGAGATACAGCACCCACGGTGAGAGATATTCAAGCCTGAAACGACAGGACGACTCTTGCTTAAGGGGAGACGACGAAGCGACGACAGAGAGGTAGCAGCGGAAGGTGGACCTGCCAGTATGGGTGAGGGTTTTGGCAGTTACCCTTCAGGAGCCGAGGAAGGGATGCTACACGTCTGTTCGCCTGCGTGAGTCTCGTCTGTGCATTGTAACAGAGGCCGCGTCATTCCCTATTGCAGAGATTTTGGGGGTTTGGGGGTTAGATGTATAATTGATGATATACTAATGTGTGTATAGGGATTCGGTTCTGTTTTCTAGAGCCGGAGCGACAGAACCTAGAAGCGTAGCTGAGTAGGTCTAGGTCTACGGTCAACGCAATAGCGGCGGTTGGTGCGGCGATGTGAGCAGGGCACTCAGTTTCAAGTGTGTAACGGGACCCTGTTCTGTGTGGGTGATTGCTCTCCGAATCTATGCTGTGATTGACAACTGCGAAATCAAGTGAGGTGTTGTAGTGCTAAGCTAACTGATGGATTGATGTAGCTACATACATGAAGATAAGACTGGTTTTACTGGTTGGTTGGTTATTTAGAAGGACAGTGCTTTCACCTAGCGGTGATCTCGCACTATTGGAGGTGGGGTCCTATTACTAATCTATGCACTGAAAGAACCAGACTGATAGCAACAGTAGCCAGTGCAGGCAGTTTAATGTGCAGGGAGATGGCCGAATGGAGTTTGCACAATGTATAAATCTATAACTCCAGGAAATAATCCTTGGCCACATCAGGATTTGAACCAGCAACCTTCCACCTGCTAGTCCGCAGCTTTACCAGCTGAGGTATCCAGGTCCCCAGGTTTAACTGCATATCATGTCCAGATAACAAATTATCTACGTCACCTAAAGTTCCAGGTATGTACACATTTATCACCAAAACACATTTCCAAGCCCTTGCAGAAAATCTTTAATATTTTTACGGTGCCAAAACTACTGTGATAAACTTGGTTCATGTTTATCCATTTCAGATAATTTAGGATATGCATGGGTCGGACACATTTTTCCAAAGAATCTTGTACATAGCGCCAGTGGCACGCGAATCGGTGTTCAGCCCCCCCCCCAAAGTTAAACACTTTAATTGTTTTGACTGCATGGATGCCAAGAAATTGTACAACACTACAAATACATCTCGCACACGCAATTTAACAAGACAAGACACTACATATTTCACAAAATAAATAACTGAATCTTCTTTCTCCCCAGACATCTTTTGATCCTATACTTTCCACATTAGAATTCTATAGTATACAGCATTATATAAGTTTGCACTCTATAGAATTATGGATATTAAAAAAATGTAGATTTTGTTCGTCACAATGGACAAATTAAATTGAGTCAATTCCCTACCAAAAAAAAAAAGCATTCCAGATTCTTGGCTAGAACTCGATAACTAAATGGGGGAAAACATACACACCAAAGATCAAGAAACTTTTCAGAGACAAAAAATCCGTTCGACATACTTGGTGATTTAAAGATTTATTAGAAATATATATTTCGAAGAGCTAACACTCAGCGTCATAGATGAAGTTAATACTGGCATAGAAGTTGTGAATCGGCATGGAGCTTAACACCACTTCTACAGGTCAAAGTCATATTGTCTGCTGACTCGCGCGCGGTCTGCTATTTTGCTCCAAGTTAAGGATTTTGTTTAAAAGTGATTTTCAGGGTGCCTTCATCCGACAATGCAGGTCCCTCGACTGCCAAACATTAAGCAGAATTTCAACCTCACTACTGGTTGTGCTAGACCAGTATGGTTTGCGGGTTCTTTTCTGCATGCGCACTCAAGGAGAATTTCCGCCCTCTTAAAAACTCATTTAATAGTTATTTTTTTCCGCCTTTCCGCGCCTTGCGCACACCGAATTTTATGATAGGAATAGCTGTTCCCGACTAATGGCTATTCGGATATAAATCTAGTACAACATACGGGCAGGGTAAGGTTAGGCCACATTGTATTCTTCATCAATCCATCCACATCTCCACTTATTCTGTATGCTAGAATTGATGTTCTGTGTGCAGTCGCCACGCTATAAAAAAGCTTAAATTTTGTAAAATCTTACCATGTAATGTCAATCTAACCAGAACAGCCTTGCCTACAGGTGATGCGCAACTATAAACTATAAGGAAGTACAGCTGCCTTTAGAAGAGATGCGCAGCGTTTACGTTCTTCTTGGTTATATGGTTCAACGATGCATAAACGTTTATGACGTTTTTCTTGGTTATATGGTTCAGAGATACATAAACGTTTACAACGATTAAAAAATATAAATAAACGCACTTTTTCCCCCGAATCCGAAGCGTGTAAATTTCTTATCCATGAAACCTTGAAAGCTTTACTTTAGTGCTGTATATCTGGTATATATATATATACCCAACCCCGTTGTTCTGACAGTAGTTTTTCTTCTTATTTCATCTGTCTTACTGTTCCATACAATATAAAGCATAGTCTCTGTAGTTCTTGAATATCTTCAATTAGTCGGTTTTATCCACAAAAAGAGAAATTTATAAGAATCCGTGACGTCAGTACTGCTACTCTGTTTCCACCCAATGTTCCTACACAGATAAGTGTCTTTTTCTAGTTGTTTACCTGTGTGTTGTGTGCTCTGTCCTGATGAAGGAGTAGTGCCCCGAAAAGTCGACTTTGTCATATAGCTTGGCTCAGTTTCCCTTATTATCACCATTTTTTACTCCAAGCTGCAGCCATTCAATTTTTTCTCATTTTTTAAAAGAAGGTTATGCTGTAAGTGAAATACCACGATTGTAACATTCTATTAGAATTATCTCCCATTTCTCTCGTTCATCTCCTCCTCCTCCTCATTCTTACCACAACTAAATCACATTTTACTCTTGTACGACGTCATGATCAGTAAGCAGCTGGAATATGTCAACACTTTATGAGACCAGTTATTTTTATAACGATCTGTCAACATCTACTTGGTAAGGCCATTTTTCCCCCTAATCACGAAGTAAAGCTTAAATCTTACTGTACAAATTAAGCAAAGAAAGTAAAGAAGTATTTAATTTAAGTATTGTTTGTTGGCTTTGGGAATGGATTCCGGAAAAATAAAACATTTCGTTGTTGCAGGCTGGGAGATAAACAGGTAGGAAGAACATTGAGCTGAGCTGTAGAGGAAAAACAAAAAGTCGACTTTTCCGAACACAGCCATTCTTCAGGACAGACAGGACACTGACACAGAATAGACACAAAAGTGACCAAGTGGGGAAATTAAGAGAGAGGGAGGGAAACAGAGAGGTGGAAGAGAGCTAGAATAATGTTGCAAGATGGCACCAGGCGGGAAAAAGGGAAGGGCATGATCAGAATTAAAAGGAGGAGCATTCTGGAGGAAAAGACTTTAAAGAAATAAAAAATAAACCAATAAACAAGTAATAAATATAGAAAACTTTTAATGTAAAAAATGACATAGCAAGGATATAGGCAGGCAGGGACTTTTTAGAGGGTAAGACCAATTTTTAAAATCATGTGTTAGAATTAAATTTGCGTAAGCACCCTATGCGCTAGCGCTGCTGCTTGACGTCCCGATCTACAATCATCTGGCGTAACGGACAAGCCTGAGGTCATCACGCTCTCCCAACAGCGGCCTTGACACGGCAGCTGACGTAATTGTATTGTTCTAAGCTCTTGTCGAAGAGGTCAAGAGTTATGTAACCGCGCGTGTCTCAGTGCTTCTGTACAAGGAAAATCCTGGATGCTTGAGATCTTTCTAATGCTAGGATGTTCGAGCAGTTTTTGTAGCTTGTATATAAGGGAGATTGGGGGAGAGAGCGTGAGTCAGTAATGAAGGGCGTGTCAGTAAACAGGAGTGCGTGCAGTCGAGTAGTAGTAGAGAGAGAGAGAGAGATAAGTGTAGTTATAACCGTAGTACTGTACTTATCGATATGTAGAGATTTACAGTTTGGTGTTTAGAGGATTCTGTTCAACGCTAAATATTTGACTGCAGGCTGGAGATCATCTTCCAGGATCACTAGTGCCAAAGTGAAAAAAGGAAGGGGCACTCCTTGTTTTCGTTTTTGAAAGGGACACTTTTAAATTCTGTCTTAAAGTTTTAGAGAGAAATTAAGCTGAGAAAGTGTTTTTGTTTATCAATTTACTAGAGCTTCTTCTGCGTCTTGATGTCTTCCTTTCTTCCAATGATCGTCCCACACGCTTTATATGAAAATATGCAGCGACCTAGCAGTCATCTCACGCCGAAAAGTCACCTGTTTCGATTAAACACCATCTCAGACGGCCTCTACCACTTGCTGCACGTCCACCCGCCCACCCAGATCTCCCGCCAGTCCGCCAGCACGGCGCAGGAAGGGCGTATAATCAATGCTTTGAGCTGACCGCAGCTGTAGCTCGCACACAATGACGGGCAGCTCGCAGACTAGTGGCGCCGCCAGGATCGGTAACTATCGGAGATAAAATTGAATTATTCCCCATCAGCATGGTGGCTCTCCTGTGGAAGAAACGTTTGACCTAACCTTCCGACTTGACTTGTGTTCTGCGTGGGCCATGTGGCTTGTTGTCGCGCCTAGCCCCCTGATAGTGGCTGCTTACTGAATGTCAGATGGGGGCGCGTGTGTGCGTGTATGAGACTGACAGCCACAGTGTATAGTGACCATATATGCATATATATGCATACATATACACACTTATGATCTATTTGGAATGAAATTATTGAATTTTTTTTGTTTGTTTGTTTATTTTTGTAAAAATTTATTTGATGTTGTAACATCTGACAAACAGAAGAGCGAAAATCCATACTTTGAATACTCCCTTTGGTTTTGAATTACTTCGTTTATAAGCACCGGCATTAAAATGTAAGTAAAGCGAACATAGCACTGACAATGGTGAAATCTAAGTACACAGATAACGATCAGTCCAATCGCCGTCAAGTAGTTTGACCTAATTTGTTTCAACTTTGTGCTAGAGATAAAATCTTAATGGGAAAACTAGCATATGCGTACAGATGCACGCGCACGGGCGCGCCGAC
Organism: Lanistes nyassanus; assembly: GCA_004794575.1. Classification (NCBI taxonomy): domain Eukaryota; kingdom Metazoa; phylum Mollusca; class Gastropoda; order Architaenioglossa; family Ampullariidae; genus Lanistes; species Lanistes nyassanus. The sequence continues at coordinate 390,200 of SMGT01012919.1, read as the reverse complement.
AGAGAGAGAGAGAGAGGGACTGAGCGTACACACAGGTGAGTCACACAGGTGTTGATTCTGGCGAATTTGAGGAGTTAATCTGCACGTGCGTAGAAGAGCTTGGATCCGCGCAACCAAACAGAAACTAGAAAATTGGTTTACTTTTCTATTTTCTATTGGAAAAAGCAAAATTTAACATGTGAAAATTTAAAATTTACCCATTTTTATATTATCCATTCGAAAAGTAAACATGTTACAAACGAGCCTGGAATATCGCACTTCATGGGTATATGGGATCGGCCATGTAGACAAGCATGTGAGAGAATAAAAGCACATTGTGCCCAACGCGAGGAGTCTCCGCTACACATGGTAAAAATATAGACTGAAAAAAAACCCATCATGGTACGAAGGAGTCCCTTTCTTCAACTTTCCAGGGAAATTGTGTTTTGTTTTTTAATTTACCGCTCCTAAACATAAAAATCGGGATGGGCGCCCGTAGCATAACAGTGACGCGTGCACATCAAGAATATAGAGACCCGTGGTTGGGGGGGGGGTAGATCTTGTGTCGGCACTTGTATTTTGTCTGCATGTGGCATCTGTTTACAGGGCTGGCTGTCAGGGCTTTTCTTTGTTTCCTTGCCTTTCGTTTTCTCCTAATCCTTTCCTTCACCTTCTGCCTTCGTACCCACCCTCATGAGGCAGTCTTCATTGCTGACTTGACCTTAAACAACAACAGTCAAGATCTGCACAGCCATCAAGCATTATCGGAAGTATCAATTTTGGTTAGAATGTCAACGGGGGTTGTGG
>SMGT01012919.1:286914-384414 GCA_004794575.1 Lanistes nyassanus | reverse complement strand
GCCAGTGGTTAGGTAAACAAGGTGGGAGAATATGAGAAACCATTCGCAGTTCCTTTTCACTTTGTCGTCTTCGTCTTCCTCTTCTTCTCTGTTTCTGAGAAGGCGCCACCCGCCTGTGCACGTGCATTCATGCGTGTTGGTGTCTGTAAAAGAGAAACTAACATACAAATATTACGTGTGATGCTGGCGTGCATGTATTCATATTTGTGAAAGAAAACATTAGGCAAGAGAGAGACAAATATACAGAGCACGCCAAAGTGCAGTCTCGATTGCTTATATGCTCATGTTTTTGCGCGTGTATTTTAGAGTGAGTGAGTGAGTGAGTGAGTGAGTGAGTGAGTGAGTGAGTGAGTGAGTGAGTGAGTGAGTGAGTGAGTGAGTGAGTGAGTGAGTGAGTGAGTGAGTGAGTGAGTGAGGGAGGGAGGGAGTGAACGAGCGCCCGCGTGCCACTGTGTGGCTGTGTGGCTGAGAAAGTGAGTAAGAGTAACAAAATGCAGGGGTGGGTGCCTCATCATAGTGCTAATCTACACGGGAACAATGCTTTTTTTAAACACCCTGCACTCTTGCCACAGTCTCATTAACGTAACTTCTCTGTACCCCACCGTAGTCCCTTATCTTTGCATCCTTCTTCGTTTGCCTAGTTCCTTGCATTCCACATAACTCTTGCATTTGATTGTGTTCTAAATCGTCTTTCTAACAATTACTAGAAGCGTCTAAATTTATTTGGAGTATTTGCCTATTTGTTCTTTTTTAAATTGCAAACACCTATTGCCAGAAGCATTTTCAGACTGGCAGGACCAAGTGACGTCACAGAGGTACGTCACGTGGTCTGTGCGGCGGTAGGTCCAGAATCCGCGACAATTTATGTTCCACGTGACATTCTAACCGGGCGAGGGAAGATAACGAGGAGGAGCCAGCCACTAAGTATATCGTTACGGCCTTTTTCAATGTCACCGGCGACCCTAGCATGGCCGACACGACTCCGCCGAAGATAATGACCTCTGCTCCTTGAGACACGTCATTGTCGCTGCTGTACATGATTTACTATCCTCAGACTTCAGCTGATGCTCGAGGTTACAAATGCAAGTGATTTTTCTAGGGGAATGGCGTCCATTGTTGGGCAAAGAGAAAGTCCAACGCCTTAGGATAGAAAGGCGGATTATTTAAATTTAGAAAATTCAATTGTCATTTGTAGACACAAGCATTTTGAAGACAACAACCATAAATATTTTCTTTTGGGTAAACTTTTATCACTCCCACCAGCTAATAGTTTACAAAATTAATAAATAAGATGCTATAGTTCACCTAAAACACATTAGAATCATTGTCGTCTGTTTCGTCATAGTCATATTATCTTCCTCTGTGCTTGCATTTGTCTGTGCACGCGCGATTATGTTGGTAGCTGGCTTGAAGTGTAACTCGTACATATGACTTATCTGAAATAGTTTTACAGACATCAAGCTGCAAGCACGAGATGGATGCACCGGTGCTTGATTTACAGAAATGCGCATGGATGGTGGGTGTTCTCTGCTGTGGCCTGTCAGTGACTGCAGCTATCGAAGAATCGTGTCCTTGAGAGGAATCATATAATTGCCCAGGGCACGTGGCCGACCAGCTGACGCTGAGCAGGAAGACTCCAAGTTGTGAGTGGCGCTCATGAGAACCTTGCCACCAGCATGTTAAGGCAGAAAAGTACAATACAGAAGGTTTTATTTCAGATCCTATTTCCTGTAATAACAAAATATTCTGATTGGTGAAAACTCGTTTTGTTGGAAAAGAGGATTAGAAAAGAGGTATACCTATTAAGACATTCATATGGAGACAGTGGTCATTTTTTCATATCAAGACTTAAAAAAACAAATACAACAATTGACTTCATAGCATACAGTGGATGCGTGCATGCTATTCAACAACATGCGCATGAGGTCGGCTTAAAAAATCAATTTTACTTCACCTATTTTCATGGAGCAGAACAAAGCACTTAGGATTTATTCCACAGATAATGGATTAAGGCCATTTTAGAATATTTTGATTGCAAACTCTAACCTCCCCAGTGTTATGATAAATGGGATAATAGAATAATGTGAAATGTAGATTGGAAATGTATCCTTAAATCCACGGGTAATAGTCAAGATTAAAAATTCAAATGGCTACAGATACGTACTGTTCATAAGCCTTATTATCCAAAATGTAGCTCTGTAGGATAATAATTTTTGTACTTTTTGTCATATATAGATGTATATAAAGAAAACGCCCACCACCTATTTAAGAAGTGTAAATTAGTTAGGTAAATCTGGTTATCCCTACAAAGACTCTTCGATAAAACTGTCAACAATCCAGTAACGTTGTTTTTACTGAACACCTTTTTTCTTTTCGGATACGCCAGTAACCTCAAATTGGATACACCACGTGTTCTAAATTAAGCTTCTGCTAGCGAAGTCATATATTTGTAGGCGCAAATTAAAAGTGATTTCACGCGACTTGCTACCTTCTTAAGAATCATGCAATACAGTACAGATTTTAAATACAAAGTATATTGCAAGGATACTAATGAAAAAAAACTTTTGTGAGCTTTTGAGTCCATATTAAAAATTGCTAATCTTAATAAGGTTAATATATTTTTCACTTTATACTGACCTGTGAATTCATGTTGCCTATTGTTTTACATTTATTTATTTACATGTTTATATTAATATTGTAATTGTGTTGATGTATAAATAAAGTGAAACAATTTTTTTTAATTTCCTCCTGACTTTGTTAATTGTTTTCTTGACACGACGGTGTTAACCCACTCTCAGGATGCACCACTTTTCCTTTCGTTGTTCTCACACGGTTCGCCTAAGTTGAATACAATGGAGAAACTAATTCCACAATTTCTTCTAAACGACGCTGCAGAGAAGCTATTTGTATACACAGAAGATTTAATCTAGTTGTTTGTCCAAATTAAATCTCAGTTTAAATGTAAACGGTTGGATGTAATTATTCCCTACGAGTGTTTCCGTTTGCATGAGCTGAAAGATATGAGATCGAGTAAATACTAGAGTAGATCTACTCGTCCACTTTGTCTGAAAAATTAAGTCGGTCGGGTAACCTTCAAATATTTATCTGTAAAAAAGAATCAAGTTTAAGATACAAAGTGCAGAACTTCTTTTTTCAAAGCTAAACAACAATCTGCTTAACATCGGGTTTTTTTCATCCACTATTCTTCTGGTATTATCGGCATGCCTATTTCAAGTCAAATTCCCAAAACAATTATCAGCTGTGATATTTCTAGTCTTGGTCGATAGTTTCAAGTTCACTGCTAAGGAGGACAATTTCTTGAATACCTCCATTATCGCTGTGTACTGTATAACCAGAGGTGCCTACAGTCGCAGTTTTTCCGAATTTATTTCGTAACAAGTCAGGAAATAGGAGCCGTTCGGATAGAAATTCCGGAAAGATTTATGACTATCCTGGATGTTTATGGAGGGTAATATTCTTTCTGTACATCCCTTTTTTCTAACGTGTTTATGAATACGTCCATACGTCAACATCTAGGCGTACGTAAAATAATACACAGAGTGAACAGCCATAACGATTACTCTTACGAACGTAATGTAGATGAGAAGACTCATGCAGTCCAGGCCAGAGGCTTTGACAAAGCGATAAGGAAACACTATCTGCCTGGCACGCGCATGCAAAAGACTTGACGATGCGCCAACTAGCAGCTATTAGTCTTAATCACGACGTTGACCCAACTGTGCGTGACGCTGCTGCCATCTGGCTGGTTCTGCGAAGTGTAAGAAGCGAGAATGAAAATGCGATGGCGTAATTTTAACGGAAATGAAATGCGATAATAAAGATCCATTTCACAAGAAGAAAAAAAGCCAGACCAAAAAACGAATTTGGCCTATATTTAGGAAGGTTCTAAGCTTACTTTTGTTTCATTTTGATTAGTTTCCCTTCACTTAGTTTGATTGTTTACTTTCGTGAACAATTCAACAATGCCATTTCCTGATGTTCACTATGACTTCATTTACTATGCGTTTCAACTTGATCTTGTAGCTTCCAGTAATTGCTCCCTGTCAATGTTGGTATGTGTATTTAATGTGTGTGCAATTAATAAAATATGTAAAGACACAACAAACTGTTTAGTAATTTTATATCTTCTCAAATATTTTGCAAATGACATTGCAGCACGTCCCCTACTATCGACAATTAACACCAAACCTGAAATTTAGTTGGATGCCCCGATGCAGCTATTGCTGCAGTGCAATTTTGTTCTAGGCCAATGGCGCCGTGTAAAGAAGGAAACCTAGTAGAACATGTCAGAACTGGTTACTAATGTCCAGATCACAACTATAGCAAGCATGACAGCCAGGTACATGTACAATATTGATAACCTCCAGAAAGGTCTATAGCTTAGGAGAAATTTCTGGAATGCGACTAAAATTTCCAGGACCTGGCAGGAATTTCTCGAGAGGATTGCAAAACTGGAGGCCGCGAAATGTTGTGGAAGTTTGAAGAAGGCAGTACTGAGATGCACAAGCTCACTTTTAGAACATTTCATGGGGTGTAGAACTTTCATGAACTGGGCAGAAATGCTCATAACCTGATGGAATTTTCCAAATCAGGCTGATCGGCAGTTTCCATCAATAACACCAGCACCTATGGAACAGACAAAATTTTAACATATGATGGTGTAATGTTTCAGTTCACAATGTAAAGGGTACAGTTCCCCCCCCCCCCATTTGTATGACAGTGAATCTTCTTTCACTCAGAAGGGAAGAGGAATTCACAAGGTTTTTGTAAGCGCTGGGCACTTTGTTTTCGAACGGTTGGTTATGCAGAGCAATTTTGGAAATCAGACATTAGAACCGCCGCTGCCGACCGTGTTGCATGCGGTGACAGCTGGATTATCTAGAACACAGCTGGTTTACCTAGAGCACACCTGGATTTCACAATTACATCCTCCTTCACTGTCCTTCACAGAGCCAAAGCTAGGTGAGCTAGATGAGATGAAATTTGTCTTCCGAGTTCGTTTCATCCCACACGTCTTCGACATGCTTATCCATAGCTCCGGAAGTATAATGTTTGAAATTTAATAATTTTTCAGGATGAAATCCAGTCAGGGACTACTTTCGGAAGACAGATTATGAGACGAGAGATGTAGCCCTTCGTTTCGGTATTCGTATACCCATACAGATATATAAGATATATAAGATATGTAAGATATGTAAGATATATAACATATGTACGATACATAAGATATATAAGATATGTAAGATATATAAGATATGTAAGATGTATGTCACGTGTTGGGGTCTGGTGGGTCAAGGAGATTGCACCATAGATTCCAGGTGTGATCCATCCTCGACTCTCCGGCCCTAATTAAGGTCTATTATCCCCTTGTTCAAGCCGCCATCTAGCTGCTCACGTCATCACCAGCCCAGGTTCGGTCCCTGTTCACACTTATGATCGGGGGTGCTGGCCCTAGAAGCCAGGGGCAAGGTGTGACTTACCCTGGGGCCGCTGGGGTGGGATTAGTGAAGGTGTCAGGCCGACCCGGGTGTGCGTTAGTTGTTCAGGGGAAGATTACGTAGCTGGAGGAACCAGTGACGCGTAGTATCGAGCATCAAGGACTTTGATGTAGCCGATGGGTGTAAACGACCAGGAAGGGGAGGGGGTAGTTGTGTCCACACTAGGTGTCCACTTAGGGGCGTGTTCTACTAGTTGACACCGGGTGTGGCTTCTACTGTCTCTGGCCTGATTGGTTGATACATGTAACCGCCTTGTTGACCACGCGTGCGAGAATGAAAGAATCTTTGGACGAAAGTTGACAATAAAAGGACTGGTTTAGTCAGTCAACTTCTCTTCTGCCCAAAACATCCTGCGAGAGGGCATCTTACGCTCAAACATCCTGTGAGAGAACGTCTTCTACCCAAGTATCCTGTGAGAGGACATCTTCAGCCAAATCTACAGTGAGGGCATTGTTAGCCTGAACTCCTGTGAAGAGCTGCTGCGGTGAGACGTACGTGTCTTGTGGTACAAGTCTGCTGAAGGCTGAAGGATTCAGCTGCAGAATTGAGGTGTCTCGTTCTGCTAGACGTGTGGAAGTCTAGCAGCGACAGCACGTGGCTTGAGTAGACCAGTTGCATAGCGCAAGGGACTCTGCGAAGGTGTGTGATCCTTCCAGACTGGCGTGAGACTCTAGCTGCACGTGTTCCTCTGCTGTGGGTAACCTCGACGCTGACCGGGCGGGAGAGGACTACAGAACGTAAAGGAGGGAGACCGAAGACCGCGGATAAGACAACCGTCTGAAGCAGGGGGCGAAGGTCCAGCCTTACAAGGAGGCTGTCTGTGACCGAGCTCTTTGGGTGAGCTCAAGGGGCTATGTGTCAGCCTTTGGAAAACGTCATATCCTCTGTGGCGTGTGTGGTCGTCAGCATCGAAGTCTTCTGTTACGTGGAGGTGTTCGAGAGGTCTTCAGGGTTTCTACTGGTGAAAAATATCCAAGGACCAAAGGAGCGCTCCAACGTACAGACTGTCGTGCGGACTGTAAGAAGCATTCGGGAACGAGTGTTGTGTTCTGTGAGTGTTGTGTATCACGTGGTCATTCTTTTTTCTCGTATGCAAAGGCGGGATTAAGGTACGTGGTTTTGTCATTATGTCATTTTGTCATTGTTGTTCTTTATGGGAGACTGTAGGTGGTGGGGGCTCGGCCATATGATTAATAAATCATATTAATTAACTTTAGTAATACAGTGATAGTTCCACCTACGCATATGTCACACTCTTGACGGTGGTCGTGAGAGCGAGCAGAGCAGACGACCCGTCAAGAGCAAAAAGAAATCTCCCAAGTTGTGACAATGTATAAGATGTATAAGATATATAAGATATAAGATATATGGGTGGTTCTCTAAAACCTTGCTTCCCAGTGGGTACTTTGTTTATATAGTATTGTGCTAAATGTACTTCATACAAATGTTTTCGTATTGCATTTTGTTTACACAAAAATGACTATAGAAATATTTTTTAAAAAAACAAATCGTATTCTATTACTTAGTTTTTGTGCACTTTGACATTTTACATGAAAATGTGGTACCATGACCGAGTCCGATTTGTGACATGACGTAGAGGTCAAAATTTAGCACAAAACTGTTCCTATTTATCGTATTGTTTCCTTTAAAAAAAATAGTATTTTTGTGTAAAGTGATGTCCATATATTACCTCAAAAGTAGCACATGTATTGTTTTCGCGAAATGTATCAAGTTATTATACAACAGAAAAAAGTGGAACGGTCGTTACACTTCGTTACTACCGTTTTCGAAGCACATAAAATCAATGCATGTAGAAAATTTCGCGCTTCAATTACAAGGTCTTTGTGTTAAATTATAGCAATGACGTCGGTATTCTTGCGCCGCAATTTTTTAAAACTTTCAACACAGTAGGTGTTAGTAATTTTTTTAAAAAAACATTGCGCATTGTCATCGTTACTATTTTACATGTAGCGACCGAACAATGATGAAACAGTCCTGTTAATACAACTGACGCCGCTGAGACCTATTTTTAGTCTCGATTTATCGCTGTGAACAGCAGGATTTGAACCAGCAGCCTTCCACTTGCTAGTCCACAGCTCTACCAACTGTGCTATCCAGGCCCATTTCGGATCGGGGGAAGGAAAAAAAAGGAATAGAACCACAGAGCAGGCTTCCGGCGAGGGCGCTTCCGAAAAGCCTGGACAACTTTTCAAACGACAAAGGGTTGGTGAGTCCAATGAAAAAAAAAAACAGCGGACTGAGCAGGCTCGGACACATGGACACACGAACAGGTCAAAAATAAGAACATAGAGCATGCACGTTTTCTGTAACTTAACATGAAATTAATGTTCGCAAGAGTTACGAGCATTCTTTGCTCACTGTAGATCACTATGTTGAGTACCGAAACGACGAAGAGTTTAGAAAAAGGAGGTCTACGGGTCAGCCATACTGGTTTTGATATTCGAGTGACCGCTCTTTTGACAGCCCAGGCACCCATATACTTTTAAAAGATCTCCCAACAAAGGTTCTTTTGCTCAAGCAAACTATTTATTGTTGATTTGATAGCAGTTTGTTCTCCTCCTCTCCCTCTTCCGGCTTCTCTTCACAATATGCCTTTGTCTCTGTCTCTGTCTCTGCCTCTGTGGGTTTGTATTGGTTTGGTGATTCCTGTTTTTTATTGAAGACAGTGGAGAAATTGAGTGCCTGTTCTAATTAACTGCTCCAGTGTTTACCAGATAATCTGCTTGTTGCAGAGCTATTTTTTTTTAATCTGTGGCCCATCGGAAAAGGACACAGTTCTCTCTGTGTTATGTGCGAGCACGGAGGCGAACAATGAGCTGTGACAGGTGCTAGACAAACAAGAATCCAACATTAGACGTACGATAAAGGAAGAGCTCAACTGTGTAACACAGGAGATACGTTCCCTCAAATATGTCAGGGCCGGCTTGCGTATGAGCGTTCGTACCTAATCTTCCGGTCATAAGAGTGGTCTTAAGGCCCATTCGCCCTGTGTATTGTATGTACACCTTTACGCATGAACAGGAGATAAGAACGTTCATGCAACGCAGCACTGGACTCTATTTGCTCCCAGATGTCAGCAATCCGAAATGGACAAGGTGTGCTAGAGGATCGGATCGGCTATTTTAAAGACAAATTGTCGTACCTTCACGACACGCTCGAGGCTAAAATTGACAGGCTTGACAGTTTTTTTTTTTCACGGCGTGAAAAACTCCGGTTCTTCGGCGTTCCAGGATAGGACAGATGTGAAGCATATGCAGAAAGACCAGAGCGACACACCTCGCCCCCTCATCCTGAAATTTTTAAAGTGGAGTGATAAAATAAACATTCTTAACAAAGGCCGGGACAAATTAAGAACTAAAGGGGTGTTGGTAGCCGACGACCTTACGGAACACCAGTATGCAGTGATGAAAGATTAGGAACAAAGGTCTCCGAGCCTACTTCAGAGGCAGTCGGCTTGCAAAACAGCAATGGTCGAAACAGCCCTACCGCCAATTCTCACCGACATACAAGTGCTGACACCCTTGGGCCCAAGAGGCGGCACCCGACATACAACCGGCAACAGCAGCACCAAAAGTACCCCCAGCAACAGCAACAACGACGAGAAGCTTGGACGGGTGGGGGATGGAATCCAATATTGCCACAAGTAATGGCCAGTGGGACAGAGCGTGACAGTACTGCCGTAGCCTTGGCGACGGCCCCCACTATCAGAACGGTTTAATTCCCCTTGTGACACCATCTTGTGACACCGAGCAATCTCCTGAAGAGGAAATTATGAGAGAGATGGTGACCATGAGGGTCATTTTACCTGCGACAACAGCACCGAAGACCATCCTGCTGATGCCAGTGTGCTCAGGGAAGTCCATCCAAACATTTTGCATCTCCTACCCGACCTTCAAAACCTAAAAATCACTACCGCTTCTACTTTTTTCGACACCATAACTCCTTCTCCGTCATCAACTGACACTATACCCAGTACCGCGAGAAATTCTACCTACGATGAAACTGTGCCTGACTTTTCTGATATATTGTGTAAGTCTACAAAGGGTTTTGGTGATATATAAGTGAGTGTTGATGTGTCCACTAGTCCATGCCAGACTACAGATGACAGTACTGCTCAGATGCCTCACGCTATACAGAGCGGAGAATATCACGCTATACAGAGCGGAGAAAGTCATGCTATACAGATTAACGCTATACCGAGAAGACAAAATAACGCTTTGTTTAACGGAGGAAATAACGCTATACAGAGCGGAGAAAATAACGCTATGGAGAGCGGAGAACGTCAAGCCATGCAGAGCGGGAAAGTCTATACAGAGCAACGCGATAGAGAGCGGAGAAAATAACGCTATGGAGAGCGGAGAACGTCAAGCCATGCAGAGCGGGAAAGTCTATACAGAGCAACGCGATAGAGAGCGGAGAAAATAACGCTATACAAAACGCGTGAGTCTATACAGAGCTGACTGTCAGTTATTAACAGCGAGAGAGGGAACAAGCAGTTCAATATATGAGTAAGATGGTGACATCGGGGGTCGGAGGCAAGCCGATTAATGTCTCGCAGGAAGAAAGCACTTTAATAAAAACAACAAACAGTCGTAAATAACCATTCCTAAGTTCACAGCATGTGGATTCTATACACTGCGTATCATGTGTGCATATATATATATATATCTTTCATATTGTCTCCATTGTTCCCGCAACACCAGTTTGAACGACAACTGTCAAAAAAGTATAAGGGTGTCAAAATTGGGATTTAGGTTCACAGCAGTTTCCGAACTTGCCTTTGAGTTGTCACTGTTGTTCTTAGGAAACACAAAAGAAGGCACATTTTATGCATGCATTGCATTAATCCATCATCACCTCCACTACAACATCGTCTGTTTTTTAAATTTTAACTGGTGCTGTTCTTGTTGGAAATGATGCCGTGGAATATATTTTTCATACATGTTTTTTTCTGTACAACTATAGTTGTACTCTGTGCTTGCCGACAGCAGGCAACGCGCCAGGAAGTGGAGGAAGACCTAAACAACTTGACAGATCCGGCGTGACGGGGAGTACAGACTGGCAGTAAGAACAAGAAGAATCTAGTCAAGGGGCGAGGAAATTATTTGTTCCTTGAGCCTCTTTATCTCCCTTGCTATTGTGCTTACCCTCAAGGATCGACGAAGGTAAAGAGAAAAGCGAGAGTCGGAGCAGACACGAAACGCAATAATTCTCGAATTTCTGATAACAGTAGGAACGGAAAACATGGCTCTGTTTTGCCCTGCTCGCTTTGTGTACTGCTGCCTCCGGCGTCACACAGTCTGCCAAGATCAGGTAACTCCCGTGAGCTGTCGCTCGTTTGCTTGGGCGGTCTAGGCTGTCTCGGAGCGTAAGCGTTTTCCTGTTTATACTGAGGCGGTGATTTACAGGCACAGGTCGTTTCTCTCCCCCTCGGCAGCGCTCTTTAGTAATAGAGATAGAGAAACGAATGAGCCATTAGAATGGCTTGATGACTTCGTTTTTCATTGATGTCTGTGGCCGAAATATTTCTGCCATCGAGGCTGTAATGGAATGGCTGCGAGATGCAGACCTCAAGGGCCTACTACAGGTGTTTACAGAAGACTTAATGCTGTTGAATATACTTGGGTTTACGTGTAATGCATTCGTGAGGGCCTCATACTCCAAATAGCATGCTAATCTCTCCCATCTGACCTGGGATGGGAGGTGGTGTGGTCCTCCATAAAGTTAAAATCTAGTATCATGCACAGGCGCACGTGCATCTAATGGTGGTCACTGGTGTGCGTGAGTGCGCGAAAGCGTGTGTCCATGTCGGAGCGTTCGTCCTCCTACACATCTGTAGCAGATTCACAGACTGTCGCTCACCAGCTCCAACAACTCAGACATTTCAGCTGATTTGCCTAGAGCTCATTCGGCTCATTATTTGCAATATTCACATGCACAGACTACTTCAGAAAGTACTGAGTTCACAAGAGTTTTTATATTCTCGTCTGTCGAACGGTTGTATGATAGTCTAGGGCCTTGGTGTATAGCGTCTGTGTGCTTGCCACTGCTCTCTAAGCTGGCTAGTCTGGCTACGAGTCTGATATTCCCACCGACTTCTGGCACTAATGCTCAGACCACTTTTCATTCCGTTTAACGTATGCTTGAAATTATACACGAAAACAGAAATCTTACCTAATACGAAGCCCTACCCATAAGCCCTACCCTCACCAAAGTAAAAAAAATCGTACGCTAATAAAAGTGTCGATCCAGGGACTTTTTTAAAACTGTGAAACCCAAACCTCTTAGCTGTCGACCAGCATGGACTGGTCTCTTTACTGTAACTATAAGAAAAGACGCTGGGTAGAAGTCACGGCTTGACCTATAATTATCTGTTGTACATGTAGTTAGCAACAGGCATGCGCATGCGCAGCGCATGCGTGCTCCAAGTCGGCGGAAACTGCAAAATCGCGGCCTGGCTGCTTAACTATGTAGCATATCTAACAGTCAGCATGCCCTTCCAGTATCATCTTGGCGCCTCAAAGCAGATGTGGGAGGCAAGAAGGCTTTCCCGAACGAATGATGGTACCAAGCACGAGAGCGTACTCACCTAGCGAAAACAAGTATAGTTATTTCAAGAATGCCTCGAAGAGGTAGATAAACTAGGCAAACTATCAATAACACCAAACCAAGCATTAATAAAATCAACCTTAGTTTTAACAAAAAAATTCACAAGAAGAGAGAAAAACAACCGGCCCCCCCCAACCCTTTACAGAGAGAGAGAGTTTTAGACTTCTGAGTTCACTCAGTGCAACAAGGGGAGAGAGAAAAATAAATAATAGAAGTTTTATTGAAAGCGATCACACTTGTGTAACACTGAAGAAAAAAGGTTCCAAAAAATTCACTTCACTGAAAAAATACAACAAAATTTTGCGCTTTCAAGATACTCCAATGCTACAAAGTAAACTTAAGATTTTAAAAAGCTTTGTATTGTATCTAAACAGTGAGTCATTTAGTTGTATCTAACGATATATACTGGATTCCAAAAGAAACGCAAACTAAGTGAGTTGGTGATCTTATTTAAATGTTGTCTTTTCATTCTAACGGGTTTGAATTGATAAATTTTCGAGAAAATCTGTACAGTAAGTTTTTTCACAATGTGTGTTCATCTGCCTTGCTAAGAAAGCTTTCAGAATGTCCCAAACGTCCGAATTCAGAGTCCAAAGTCAGTAAGCGAGTGTGTCCCCCATTGGCGTCGACAACGGCCTGGCACCTGGTGGGCATCAAGCACACCAGACGGTTCACCACCACCATAGGCATGTTTGCGCAGCTCTGCCTGAGGGCCTGCTCCAGCTGGCGAGCTGTTGTCGGCCTCGGCTAGACAGCGTTCAGCTCTCTCTGCAGATGGTTCCATAGGTTCTCGATTGGGTTGAGGTCTGGGCTGATGGAGGGCCAAGGCATCACCAGAACGTAGCTCTGCTGCCGGAAGGCCGCAGTGTACCTTGCCCTGTGTGAGGGGGGGGGGGCATTGTCATGGTGAAGTTGCAGTGTTGCTAGAAATATGGCACGACGTGGGTCCTCAGCACCTGGTTCACATAGCCTTGTGCTGTCACGCCTCGTCTATCATAACAATGGACTTTGAATCTGTACCTGTTAATATAACAGTGTGGACTGTAAGTCCTAATTATCGATAATTATTACAGTTTAGACTGTTAATCATTGTTTATCAGTATCACAAGGACTTCGGCGTCGTCCCTTCGACACTTTCTTTGATTCTCTGACGTCGTATGACGGTTCCTCGAGTGGTAACTTTCAGAACAGAAACATCATCGTCAGACCCGACGTGAATCTAGCCAGCCGAAACTGAAGCCGAACACGTTAAAGTTGCATCGGCCGTTTGCAGGTGACGAAAGCACTGGGAAGGTTGAAATGATCGCAGAGTATAGAAGACGATGATGCTGGAATGCGTGAATACAATGATCTGTCTACCATGGGTCTCTGCCCCTACCTACCCGGCATTTAGGAGATTGTTCGGACAGGCTGAGGCCGCTGTTTGAAATGTAAAGACTCTAGGTGGCTGAACAGGCTATCGTTTGTGGGAAACACTATCACTCACACAGCATACTCAGCTTCCAGAAACACCCTGACACCTTTCGACATGGTTTCATTTTGTCTTATTTCAGAATAAGGTTTGCGGAGGAAAATTAGATTTGCTCCATCTCCCATTTTTAATTTTCACATATGACACACTAGAGTATGTGAAGCAAGGTCCTTCTGTGTTGTATTTTGTTTTATCTGAAATTCTATCTCAGTCGGTGAAGTATCTCAGTCGGTGAAGTCAACATTAACTTCAGGCTCTTTGTATCTTTTACATGATCAATTCCAACCTTTCGCTAGCCTTTGTGTCAGAATCCCAGTTTTAAGCGAAAGAGTCTAGAGGAGAGAGTTAAACGCAAAAAAAGGAAATACAGAGAGGAAGAAGAGAGAGAGAGAAAAGAAAAAAGAGAAAAACAATAAGAAGAAAGATACAGGAGAGGAAAAAGGAGAACGAGAGAGAGAGAGAGAAAAAAAACAGCGAAAAATAAACAGAGGAGAGAACGAGAAAGAAAGAAAAGACAAGAAGAGGAGAGATAAAGAAAAAGACGAGACAGACAGACAGACAGACAGACAGACAGACAGACAGACAGACAGACAGACAGACAGACAGACAGACAGACAGACAGACAGGCAGAAGTGAGAAAGAAGAGAGAGAAGGAAGAGGCAGAGAAAGAGGAGAGTAAGAAAACGAGAGAGAGAGAGAGAAGACACAAAGGGAGAGTTTAAATTTCATACTTTAATTAGTGTGAAGGAAAGAAAGAAAAAGAAAAGGAGAGAGATTAGAGTCAGGGAAGAGAGAGAGAGAGAGACAAGAAAGAAAGTTGAAAAAAATAAGCCATAGGGAAGAGTAAGACAGAAAAAGAAGGAGATAAGTAGAAGGACAAAGAGCACCAGCAGCAGAAGAGGTGAGTGGAGAGAAGACGGGAAAAAGAGAAAGACTCGTGCTCACACGCACTCACAAATGCCTACACTTACTCACACACACATCAACGAAGAGAAGCATACGTCTCGTGTAGCTAACGCTAGCTATCATGCAGACAAGCAAGCCAGAACTCTACAGCAATCTTGTGCACTTCAGCGAAAGCACACGTGACCAGACAGACCAGTTAGCAATGCAATGCTGGAAATGTAAAGTGTTGACAGTATAGATGACGTGTATCCGTAGTTTAATGGCGGCGCCTAATGAATTGTGGGATTGGAGTGACGAGAGGCGATGTGCACGTGCTGGGTGCTATCTGCCCCTGTAGCCCAGACGTGCGTCTGACATTTTCTCTAGCTTGTTTTTCCTTTGTGTCAGAGAAGATTACGCTCAGCTCGTCCGTGTTTTCTTTGTCCAATGCATGCACTCCCTCGGCCGGATATACCAGGGGCGGACCCATCGGGTTGGTGCGCCGCTTGATAGATGTCTTGTAGTGCTCACATGCATGTTTAGCTATATCTTACTCCCCCTCCTCCCCATCCATCGACCGTTCCTCCCTCTATCCGTTTCACTCCATTCATCCGTTCATCAATTCGTCGTCTTTTCTACTCACCCATCCATCAATAAGCACACCGACGCAGGCACACGTGCACAGATACCCACCAAAACATCCAGTTCCATCTTCTCACAAATGCAAGCTCATACACACGAAGCCCATGCACATGCATAAACAGCTGTGGACATAAACATATACATAATCTAAAACATTAGCTTATATTGCATATAAACACACCACTAACAAAATTAACACACACATATATATATATATTTATAGACTTTTGCTCTCACTTCTCTAGATATCTTACTGGACATGCGTCTCTTTGCTCGATATACCGAAGAAAATATTACATTTTTGTGGTGATCAGTGTGTTTCCAGATCTAAGAAGTTCAATTTAATCTTTTGAATCTACATTTTCTTGCATGCTTTGAACGCCAATTTTTTCAGGGCCTTCTGCGAGGAATAAAAGGAAATAGCGTTGGTTCAACTACGATATTGCTACCAAAACTTCAAACAAAAACTGCAAAAACTGTGAGCAATATCTTCGAGAAAATAATACACAGGAGTAACCTCCTGATGGCATTATTAAACAAACAATGAAAACCAATTATCAATCATCCGTAAAACTCCCATAGCTGGTATTGCGTCAAAATTCATGTATGGCAGTCCCCTATGTTGGAGTTAGCAGTCGAGGAACCGGACGATGCGGACACGTAAACAGCTCATCGTCAGTCGCCGCTCGTGTTCCAAGGAAAATAGAAAAGGGGAGATCGTGAACTGGTCTGCTGCTGATGAAAAGTGCCCTCACTGTATTAGTTAGGTCAAATGAGTTTTCTATCAGCCTAAACAGTTCTCACAGTGAACTCGAAATTCTAAAAATAGTAGAGTACAGGGGAGGTAAGATACACGGCACTAAAAAGACTGAATCTCACTGTAAGAGTTTCTTAATATTCTGTCAACAGCTGTTCGCAGCGTTCAACACCAGTGACATGAACTCACGATTGTCGAATGCTGGCAACAGCCACTGTTGATGTTTGGTCAGGTTTAAACAGTCGTGATCAGGTTATGAACCCGCACGGATACCCGCACGGACACACAAGCGTGTATGCATACGCATGCGCGCACCCACGCGCACACACCACACTCATGTCGGCGCTGGCCAAGGAGAAATAAGGAAGGATACATGGCGAGGCAAAGTGTGTGTCTGAATACGTCGTTAAAAATTGTGTATTTAAATAAGCGAGCAAAATTTACAGCACTTCGTAACACTCAAACTGTCTTGGCCACGTAACTATCCGATCCCTTGCATTAACTCTCTCCTGCAGTTAGCCAGAGTCAAACCGTCCATTCAGTTAGAAGATCCCAGGGGGCGTGACGCCGGGAAAAAGCACTGCTCCCCCGGGCGGCTCTTGTTTCAAGTGGACCCCCTCCCAACGGCAGCAAATTGAACACGCCCTCAGTTTCCCTCACCCCCCTTTAACCGACTCCCGAGATGCCGACAGGGCCATCTTTTCCTCAAAATTGCCGGAGCTCGCCATAGTCGGAGAAATGATGGTATTTACCGCCAGAAGTCGGCGAGGCGGCTTGGCAGCAAATTTCCGTGTGTCAGATATAATTTGTTTAGTCCAGACCCCAACAATATCCAGATGGGCATAATTTAATATCAAAGGATTGGGAACGATTTGGAATCGCTGATGGATGCTGCAAGATAGCTTTGCTAACGACGCGCCATTACTAAAAAGATTTTCCTACAATCGCTGAAATACAGCCCTCCCCAAAGCAGGCACCCTTGCGCGCGAGAAAAGGTTTCCTCCAAAAATGGAACACAGCCCCTTTCACTAGCAACATTATATTATATTGTCTCAGTGCTAGAATACTCATAATCTTCTTAGCTAACAGCACACATTGTCCTCATGCTAGTCCAAATCGGCTTTTTCCATATCTATAAAATGCATTATTTTACTCTTGCACAAAATTTTAGCCTTACAGGATTTCTTTGTAACGAAGATGTCCCAGTCACTAGCGAAAATGCATTGTTTCTTCAGGAAATGATCTATTCCTTCACTAAAACGCATGGATACGCCATCTTGTTCACTGACAGAGGTCATCTTCACAAACGGAAGTAAATTTCTTTCTTTTCTTCGTCCTCTTTCTCTTTTCCCTCCCTATTTTTTTCGTTGACGCTGTCGTCAGTCTGGCAACAACGATAACCTACCATTGTCTCACTAAGAAAAATCAGATATTAACACAGATTTACTTGCAAAATGGCTTTACACTTATTTCTTCACCCTCTTTTACACGACGGGGCTTATAGGTACTCGAATACATTTATCCACACGCACACGTATACAGAGGACTATCTCATCATGTACACTCACACAGACATGCGGGTGTACAAACAAAACTATACGTAGACTCGGGGGAATACTCAAGCATATGCACACGATACATCCCCAGACAGACACAACCGCACATGCGCACACGAGCTTAAAAAAACGCGCATACGCGCTTGCTTCCCCGAACAGCAAGCAGCCCCCACCCCACCTCAACTGAGAGCAGAATCAACACATGAACATCTTGAACAAATCACATGCCAAAGATAAAAATAAACATTGCTGGCATTGTTTATTTCATCTCTTGAACCTGCCTCATTTATTCGGCCGATCTACGCACATTTTCAAAGGCAAGAAAAAAAAGCAAATGCTTGGGAAATTGTTTTCGCCATTTACACTGTAAAATAAGTCCATTTATATTTGTGTTTTCGAGTGGAGTTCTTATTACCATTACCGTTGAAAACACAAGAAAGGAATTACATGACATTTTAAAACCCACAGTTTTCTACGTAAAAGTGAACACTTTTAAAAATCCCGATTTAGCCATCCCGTCATCGTTGTCATCTTTATTCCGTAATCATCGCTTTCATTTACATTAAATGAAATCAGCATCAAAATGTGTTCTTGAATGGCTTGAAAAGACACTCGGACAAAGATCAAATAGAGGTAGTGTAAGTAAAACCTGATTCGGAGACAGACGGTCACACCGAAGCATCGACACACATCTTAAATTCTTTTTTTTTTTTCATTTTTAGTTTCTGTCAGTACGACCCACTTACTAGCATGTAGATAAAAGTGTTGTGTGATATACTTTGAATACAATTTTCACATTTGAATGATCACGGTATTGTGAAGGCTGGCGTTGTTCTGTCTGAAGACAAATGCCAACCGACAAAGCGAATGCACCGTGGTGGGAAAATTCTAGGACGGGGGTGGGGTCTAGAGGGAGATACCAGATGCTATAGTGAAGGAATATACAGTCAAACCAAAAATACATTGTGTATTCAATGTGTCTCAATAAGAACAACACTAACCATAAACTGTACGAATGCGAAAATTTTGTCTTTAAATTAAAAGGTCTTTTCATGTATAACAAACCATGTCTGCAGTTTTGATGGCATAAAAGATTTAGAGTAGGAACACATCTTGTAGAAACATATATGATGTTATAGTTTACCATAACTCTTCTATGTAAAAAAAACCAACAACAACCAAATTTCACTAATATCCTCCGTCACCCAATACTCCAGCCAGCTGGTCACTCAAAAACCCAACCAATACTCCAGCCAGCTGGTCACTCAAAGACCCAGCCAATACTCCAGCAAGCTGGTCACTCAGTCATTCTACCAATACCCCAGCCAGTTAGTCACTTAAACTTCCGACCAAAACTCCAGCCAGCTAGTCACTCAGTCACTCAGCCAGTACCCCACCCATCTGGTCATTCGGTCACAGTTACATGGCCTTGCGTTACATTCAATTTGTTTAGAGCATAATCATCGTTCGACTGCTTCATAATAGACAGCCTCCCGTACTTGTCTTCTGAAATATAAATACGTGTATTGAATTTGCTTGTTGCATTATTATTGCATTGTTTTCATTTTACTTCACTTTCGAATCTGAATTACCTGCTTCAGTTTTTTTTCCTGAAAGTTCTGCACGAGGTAAAGTAGGTAATTTGTTCAAGTCCTCATTACCGAAAACATTTTATAGTAATGCTTCAAATATTTAGCCGAATGGCGCTTTTTTTTCTTTTCTTTTTTTTTTTTTGTGCATCATTGGTAAAAATTAGTCAGCTGGTAAGAACTTTTGTCAGAAGCTGATAAGCACGATTTCTGACTGCTTTGTGCACTTCTCAAATATTGCCCGTATTTTCAACTGTAAAATCGAATCCTCATCAAGCCAGATGCAGCTTCGCAACAAACCTCTTTTTTAATTTTTCCCCACTCATCCCGCGGAGTGTGCAAAAATTTACCTCCTGCGACGCGGTACCTGAAAAAAAAGTTTTTGACTGTATTACCCATGCACGTAAGAACTTTTCAAACTTTCGTTCTTCCCTCACATTATTCGTTTCTTACTGTAAAGCATGCTGGTGCTGCAAAGCTCTCATACACCCCAATCCCTTACGACCCTAAGGTCAAGGGAGATCATTTCACTTGCACAGAAAGTGAAATAACTGTGCGCGTGTGTGGGAAAAAGGTTGGGTATGCTCGTGGCAGGCTGATTCAGAAAGTAGGCCTACTGTGTCAAAACTTTATCCGTTGAATTCAAACTCTGACTGGGGGCTTATCTCAAGCCTCATCTTCACACCTCTCTTTCCCCCCTGCCAATAAAGTGAGGGTTAATGTGTGGATTTTTAAACACATGACTTCATATGATTATTTTTAACTTAAGCCACAGCTTTTTCGTTTCCCTCCATTTCAACCATTAGAACTTCTAACCCTAACCCAAACTAATCTCCAGCCACAAACCTACAATTAATTAACCTTTCAACCAAGAACATTTGCGTCAAAATAGAAATTCAAAACAGAAATTTTAAAAAATGTGTATGGGGGCCTCTACCGAGAAACAATAGCCAATTGTTTAATATGTGAAAGTAATTCCTTTGACAGGCCACCATAGTCACTATAGGCTAAGTAATAGACTTATTCGTTCATGGGGTTCTTTTTTAACAATCGAGTATGGGCGAAACCATTCTAGTCAGAGGGGAAAAGCTGCTTTTATTTCATGACGTGAGTGACCGAGTTAGTTGCTTAGAATTTCGGAATTAAAGTATAATTGTACAATTAAAAGTTCTTCAAAGACTCATACACACACTTCACAGACTCATCAAAAGTGATTCACAGAACAACTCACTGTTGTCAAGCAAGGCAAAACACGCCAGTTGCAAATCGTTTCAACATCTTTGGACACAATCTTCTTCATATGAAAGTCGAAACAGTCCATTAAAATTGCACTGGCGGGACACAGAAAATTTCTGGAGGCATGTCTGATCAAGCGACTGGGCACCCTTAGACCTGTCGCACCCAACCACCTATGTGATTTAAGAACATTAGAATGCCTGTATGTGGTGCAGCTTAGCTGACAGTGGCAGTGTTGTGACAACTGGCAGCGCATTTGATGTAGCTCGGCGGGTTGCATATGCATATTTACATGCGTTTTATTGTCTCAATATATTTGTATCAATATACGTGTATAATTGTGTGTACATCTGTATGTGTCATTTGTGTATCTGAAAGTAAAATAGAAGAAGAGAGAAAGTTGCCTCATTCCTGTTCGTCATGTTTTACGTCATTTCATTTTTACAGCTCATTACTGGCATAGATGGGTCTATGACCCTAAGTGCACGGCTGATTCTCTAGTGATTTTCCTTCAGAGTTACCTAGTTATCCTTTAAGTCTCTGTCTTTATCCTGAAGTGAGTTAAAGCTAGCAAGTCGAAAACAATTGTGGATTCGGGCATCCCTTTTTTTTTGGGGGGGGGGGGGGGGGNNNGGGGGGGGGTACAGTATTGCGCTAGCAGATCCTATAGTTCCCTTACTAACTGCACGTGCATGTTATGTAAGAGTTATTTTATTTTATTGATCCAATGGATTGTGTGGAGGAAGTGGCCTATGGAGAAAGTTTTTTTTAAAAAATAATTTGGTTGTTAGTTCGCTAAGCATATCTGAGGACCTTTTCTTGTTTCCAGAAGAAGTTCGGCGATAGTACTTCATAGAAAACACTTGGAAAAAATAAACATTAGCAGGCCCTGGCGACATTTGGGCTAGAGACTGCCTACAGATAAGCTATAGGTTTGCTTAGGTTTACTTTTAAAACCTCTGGGTTTGAAGAGTTACTGTGGGGCCAACGACGAAACTGTCTAGCCGATCGATCGTTCATCATCTTTCACACAAAACCCCAGTCTGACAGGCTAAACACATCATTTTGATGGAAATTGACTAAATGGTCAAGTATGGAGAATTACAGTTTTCGTGTCTCACTATCAAACTATTATTTATTGTTCTCTGATTCAAACTTATCACCAACATTTTTATCGAACTTCGCTATATAATTGTCAACTATTCTGGTAGTTTCTACGTCTTTGCAGTTTGGAATACACGTCTTCGCCCCCAAATAAGTATTCGGTGTGCATGGAACATCAATATCAGACTTCTGCTATTTGTAAAACCACCCGGTTGACGAGGGTCCTTTTTCCCAAAAGTACACACAAACAGTCGCTGCTGCTTAAGTGCAACTCGGACCAGTACAATTTTTTCAGGGAACGGAAATTTTACTATAGAACTGATTTGGATAAGTGCAGTGCAGCTCCCGAAATATCAGATTCAGATTTACATTCATCACACCTCTGATAAAAATTAAAAAAAAACAAGCCTTGGTTAACCGGTGCATGCAGGGTTTCCCCCTCGAAAAGAGAATATTTAGAGCTCAGCGACTAGCAAAGTACCATACAGGTATTTATCATTACAGCGGACAGCTGCTGCGTGCAGTGCATATAAAACACTTAAGAAACAACTGTAACAAATTCCAACAAAATTTTAATAAGAAACTGAGACAGATGAAAAACAGTAACCCCAAAGCTTACTGGAATATTCTTAATGCAGATAAAAAGAATTCAAGCAATAGTGATGCATCTTTATCATCCTGCTCAGACTTCGTTTTTACTATTTAAAAAATAATGCTTGTGTAAATAGCAAACTGCCACTGATTGACTATGAAGCAACTATCCGTGAAAACATCCCTAGTTGTGGCGAGCTTAAACAATCAGTTACAGAAAGTGAGGTCTGGTTCTGCTTAAAGTTTAAAAACTTATTTACACTGTTGTTCAACCTCAACTTCTCAAGCTATAGGAACTATAAGCTCTATATTTAAAAACAAGGGCAAACGCGAAGATCCTAACAACTACCGCGGGACATCTATCTTAAGTTGCTTTGAAAAACTGTTTACGAGGATAATAAACGAACGATTAAACAGATACATGAATGAAAATTGTTTATTATGGGATTACTTATTAGGCTTTCGTGTCAGATAGCTGCACTTACAGTATGCGGCGGCGACTGTAATTCTACTTGTCTTATAAAGCTACTTTTCCCATATGAAATCACTTATAACTACCGTAAGCAAACAAGAACAAATGAGGACAGAGCGCTATATTGCATACGTCAGCATACGGTTGTGTCTAGCGCTGCCAGTACTTTGTTGGGGTTACCGTAAGCAAATTAAACTGCCACTTTGCCACACACGCGCGCGCGCAAACTGTAGATGTTCCCGCCTATTTAAGCTGCTGATACTGCTGTAAACTTCTAAGCCATTTTATCATACTTGTGATAAATCTGATTACTAAGATTAATACCTAAGATAACTGACAATAACCAAAAATAGTAACAATAAATTAAGACAACACAGGTGTGATGACAAACCTTCATCCTGTTTATCTGAGTTTTGGGTGAAAATTCCAAGCATGTTTCAGATCTGTTTAGGGGACAATATATGTAGGATTTGGACCAGGAAAAAAGTAAAACTTTCTGATTTGGTGAGATGGAAAAATCTGCAAGTTTTAAATTTCTTTAACCAGAAAAAAATCTTGTCGTCGGAAGCTGTGCTCAGACTATGGAAATAATCTGGTCACGAAGCAGTTTTTTAGAGCCATGTGCGAACTGACCAAATACGCAAGGAAAAGACAAATTCAGACTTGATGTTCGAGACATTTGTAATACAAATGTTTGTTGGTTTTCCATACAGCGATAAGGGGGATGGGCGGTGGGAACGCCTAGACTAGCGGTGATGCGTGGCTGCCACCGATACAGACGGTTGTGATCAGAAGCTTTCTCCTGTTACTCTTGTTTTCTTCCCCTTCCTCATCCCCCAGCATCCTTATTGCCTTTCTTCTGCTACCACTGCCTTGATAGGCCCTTCGTTTTTGTCTTTTTGTATAGCGAATTGTGTGTTTTTCAAACATCAAACAAAGTGTGCTACTAAAACAAATGCGTAAAGACACACACATATATATCTACACTGTATTGACTTAAGCTTGTTTTGCTTGTGTGTATTGTAATAACGAAGCTGGCCGATGTGTCCTTTGGAGTGGACTGAAAAGAACATAATAACGGGTACCATAGATATTTGTTGTCAGCCTAAGGTGGTAAGTCTGTATACTCATGCAGTTCCTTTCACAAAATACAAGCAGCAGAAACGTGAGTACTTTTTCATTAGATGAATTTTAAACAAAGAAAAAAAATGTCCAGTGCCTACATTTAAAATCTTTTTCCGTTTTAATCAGCCCAGTATGAAAGAAAAGTATTTTGTCCAGTTCCTCTCTAGTTCGTTCCTGTTCTTTGTTGCGCGGATCAAATAGCTAGAAATTACCATCCGCCCATTATCCCTTGGGAGTTGAAGTCTAATGAAAAAATGATTAAAGAATTTTAAGACTCCAGAATCCGGATTTGTACGACAAATATCGACAACTAAAAGTAAGAGATTTTCTCCAAGCGAGACCGTAACCAGTAACAGTTCTTCCGATTTTAAAAGACCAAACCATGATGTCTTTCATGCATCAATAGGAGCCCCTCAGAAGAATCATTATCCAGGAGCGAAACTGAATAGTGTCTGTAAGAACTTTTATTTTTTACCCATTTTGCCCCAAATCGGTGTCAAACAGTTTGTTACAGCATCATTATCTGACACATCTAGTTAGAGTTCCGAGTTTCGCTTGGTGATGCAGCTGTCTTTCCAGTTCTCATTGTCACTTTTTCCCTTTATTGTCTTGAACTTTCAATGTTGTGTCAGAGTTAAAGTTGGTCTCGACCTGTCCGTCCTCTGCCCTTGTCCCTACTAAGCATTTTGGCCTGGATATTAGAATACGTAGTGACGAGTAATAGACACTATTTTTGTGATCAGCAAGCATTCATCCTTCATCCACTTTTTATCAATACATTGGTTTAAGCTGTAACAGAGGTAACAAAATTCTGGCTCTTGCAGCGGTCATTAAAAACATATTCACTAACAACGAGCTCAGCACATAGACGTACATGCACAATCACACATTCATGAAATAACACGCACTCTTTTAGTCTGGAAAACATCAATATTCTAAGTTGATGATTGTCATACTAACATATTTTCACGAATCACCAATCATGCACACCTACCTCTACAGCATACACTTTCCATGACAAAATAGTAATTACATCAAGAATAAATTCTACTGACTTGGTTATCTTAGTAATAAAGACACATCAATCCTGATATTCGAATGTACAGAAGCTATAGTCATTCACATCTCTCATCCCAAAGTGTCTTCACACGAACTGCTATTGTTATTTTCTCTACCTGTTGTCATTGTGTCTTTTCACATGAAGGGAAACGGAATATTTAAGCCTTTGAGTTTTCGCATATAGTCTTCAAGGTTCATCATTAAATATTAAACACTCAGCCATCACCTTATAGCAAGTACTGTCAAAGTTCTTGCAAGCCAAAGCAACGAAACTTGTTTCCCACACAGCCTGCTACTTAAGGATGATCAACAGATGCAGCTGAGTTCTGTTTGCAGAAGGTGTAACTGTTAGGTAGGTACCCACTGACTGGCATCACCGCCAGTCGACACCCCTGATATCTCAGTTTGTGAGATTGTCGTCGCTTCCAGCCAGGCTTCCGTGTGGCAACGATATGAAATAATTTTGTCACAGTTTGATATGTCACAATGGAAACATCACCAAGTGGCGAACAAACGTCACATCAAAGATAATGACTTAGCCGTCCATGACCCATCCCATAAACAAGGAACGTTCCAGGGAACAGTGTCTTGCAGTTTAGTTACATAATGCCAGACAAGACCCCACCTGCTTTATGAACGACCAAATTCCTTTGGTTTGGGAAACAAGATAAAAGGACCACCGTGGTCGTCTTCATCAGTTTGGAACCTGGTGTGAGAACGCTGTCTGACGAGTTCACCTCTTGCCTTAGGATGACTGCCGGGGGGAGTGGGGGTGGGGGTGGGAGCATGTTTAGGTCGGTGCCTCTGGAGGGGTCCTTAGGCTACTGTTTCAGCTCGGCAGCCCACACGTGCTGTGGCCAGCCCGTGCGTCCCTTGCTCTTCTTCTCTGGCGTAGGGCTGCCCGAGTCGCTGCCATTCTCCTCGATCTGAAACAACATCAAGTCAATGCTGTCTTCAAATTACTCATACCGCTCATATTTATTCAGCTTCTTGTTTATTTACTTGGTGATATCAAATAAAATAAATGCATGTGCGTTAAACTTATTTGGAAGAGTAAAGGAAATAAGGTGAAGAAAAACAATAGTTCTATCACACGTGGTGGAAGATCTTGGAGCTTACGAGATGCTGCATTTTAATTTTTTTGGGGGGGAAAGCCACATGTTTCCTGGAAAGATGCCTTTGCTATATACACTGATTTTTATAGTTAAGTGCCCGCTTATTCCTCCAACAAAACTTCTGTTTGAATCATATTTTTTTAAACTCGATATTGTATACATGTATGGAAATTTCAGTTCGTGAAAAGGTGAAGTAAAAGTAGTTTAAATATTAGTGACACATTAGATAAAGAATGGGGTATGTACTTATAAAATTTAAATTTCTTCAGTCAAAAATATGGCACAACTATCAACTTTTTAAACTACTTTTGTCATATTTATGAGATAGCTAAGTACAGAAAAAATTAACATTTAATACTTTTATGGGACACGTTAAGTGAAAATATTGTTCAGAAAACATTTCTAGAATGTAACCTGTGGGCCAGGCACCGTATGCATGTAAACTGTACTACATTTATACCCGAATAGCCACTATTCGGGAACTGCTATTCCTTTTTTATGCCGGAATAAAATTCGCTATGCGCAAGGCACGAATAGCATGAGAAAGAACAACTATCCAAAGATAACTCCAACAAAGGTACTGGCAGCGCTCAAACATTGTTCTTTATGTATAATTTGCACCTTGAGGATTTCATGTATTTGTCCTATGTTGTGTTCGTCTTTGATCCTAGTTGTCAGTACACGCTTAGTAAGCGGGCTGACTACATTAACATGGATTCTCTGTATGCACACTTTGTGCACCGCGGGTTAGCTGTGTGAAGAATAGCGCCGTTATAAAGAAAGGGATGGCAGATCTTTTTTGAGGATCTGCAAAGTTCCTTTCTTTCAGCCCTCTCTTTGCTACATTTTTGGGTACGGTAAGCTCCCTTGGGCACATACGTCTGCATACGGCTATGTTTGAGCGCTGCCAGTACCTTTGTTGGAGTTATCTTTCGATAATTTAAGCGCTCGGTCCTCATTTTTTCTTTATTATTTATTAACAACTATCCAATTAATTATTTTTAGACAGAAAGATTTCTCCTTGATTACGCATGCGTTATGCTCAGAACTTCACTTTTCAGTAATTACTAAGCTGGCGAAAAAGGACCCGCAAACCAAACTGGTCTGGCACAGCCAGTAGTAAGATTCAAATTCTGGTTGAAGAACTGGCAGTCAAGGGACCTGCAATGTTGCTGGGTGCAACTAGTCCTCCTGAAAATCATTGTAAAAACAAAAGCCTTACATTGGAGCAAAATAGCAGACCGTGTGTCAGCAGTCGGCGTGACCTTGACCTGTAGCAGTAAAGTTCCATGCCAAATCACAACTTCTATGCCAGCATTAACTTCATCTACAATGCTTAAAATGTCAGCTCTTTGAAAGATGTATTTCTGATATGTCTAAATCAGCAAATACGTCGAACGGATTTTTTCTGTCTCCGAAATCTCTGTTTCGGAGAACTTGGAATAACATTTTTCGCTCCTGTGACGGGACGACAGAATAACGTATTTTCGAATAAATAAGGAAGATTAAGCCATTCTTAAGACGAAACAGTCAATACATCAAGAGATGAAAACGGTTAATGGCTTTACGCGTACATCTCGTAAGTAAATGTGAACCGTGTAATCTGTCCTGTCCGCGAAATTTTTTTTCCACTCGAGTTCCAGGCGCGCATGCGCATACACAGGCTTGAATTTATACATGAAAACATGTCTTACCTTATAGGAAAGACTAACTCTACCCCAATTCCCCCTCCCCCCCCAAAAAAAAGAAAAAAATCGTAAGCTAATGTGGGTTTCGAACCTGCGACATAACAGAGAAAGCCAATGTCTTTCCCACTCAGCTATCGGTCACCATTGATTGGCCTCTTCGTAGAGCTCAAGGCTTGACCTATAATTATAATATGTTGATGTGGTTAGCAGCCGAGATGCGCATCCGCAGGGCCTTCGTAGGTCTGCGCATGCGCACCTGGAATACTTGGAATTCACGTGGGAAAACTTTCACATCCTGTCCACCATCAGCAGACAGGTGTACTGTGTAGTGGCACAGTGAGGCTGTTTCACACACGTATTATTATTTTCATGTTTCGAGAACCCGAATCAAAGCATCTTCTGGGTTAAGCTCCCATTTTCTAGAGTTGAAATGTTCAGTTCAGGCTTGAAGTTACGCCATTACAGACACACAAATCGTGTGTCCGGTGCCTATGTTCAATTTATGCTGAAAATTGTGTTAATTTGTAAAAGAAATATAAATACATTTTATACTTTCTGACGAAGTATACGCACATAAAATGAAAGGCTATCCCTGAATGTTTTATAATCCTCCGTCTCCTTTTAAACGATCCATATTCTTGTCTTGAGTCAGCACTAAAATTGCATCTTATCAAGCAGTGCTTATCTTTAAAGCCTTCCAGCTGCGGCACGGACAGATGCAGCTATTACTGCAGACCAAGCAGCTATTACTATGTGTTGTTTAAACATCTTTACATGTTTAAATTTATGATGGGTGGATTGATATATACATTATTTGGATGGATAGCTGGCCAGATATCTGTTACGTAAATGATAGTGTCATATTGTGCCTTCAGTCAATACAATAAATGCAATGGTTTCTATATAGTAACCCTTCTTCTGTTTGTTGCTTAATCAGTCAGTTATTTGGATTCGAATTTTTATTAACAACAAAGGCTTAGGACATACTATTCTCAGTGTGTGTGTAGTACTAGCTCCTCTCAGTCTAACCTCCCATGCAGTCAGTCTCTAGTGGATAATCATTCAGTGAAGCTGTTGGAACCCTTACAGCCGTTTTGCAGATGTGTCAGGCCTAAGAATAAACTATGATAAAAACCATAGTGGTATGGCTAGGAAGTGGACACAGTATTTACGAGATATGAGCTTCCGCTGGGACAGGAATGTTCAGATACCTGGGCATATTGTTTTCTAGTGAAACTGACCATATTGCAGACACGAACTACCGGGGGGGGGGGGAATAGATGAAATGAGAAGCTGCTGGGTGCGTGGATCAAACGTCACCTCACTCCACTAGGAACTCACTCCACTAGAGACTCACTCCACTAGGAAAAATCACTGTATTGAAAACACTGGCCACGTCTTAATTGAAACACCTGTTTGTAAATATACCAGATCCTGACACTGTCTTTTTGAAAAGGTGTACACAGCAGCTTCGTTTGAATGGGAAGCTGAGAATCCTTAACATACATACGTTCTTGGCAGCCATAACAATCAGTAGGTTGAGGAGACGGTTGCAACGTCTGTCCTCCCCACAACAGTTTACTTTTGCTATGTCCTGAACTAATACAATTATCAGCACTAGGGAAAGAGATTGCCCGTGAGTTATTGAAGAAGATACACAACCCCTTTTGGCAGGATGTCCTGAAACACTATTGACAACAATATGTAAAATGTACTATAGACGGCTTTAGAACGGAGTGTTTATTTTATAATAAAAACATAGATGGTCATACAGTGTTTTTAAAAAAAATGATGGCCAGTTGAGATCAACCATCTACTTGACGATGCGGGGAGCTTTACTTCATATGAAAACTTCCAGCAAAAATGTCCAAATTTGCCAATTAATTTTCATCAAGTGAGAGTATTATCGAAGCAGTAAAAACCTATCAAAATAATACAAGTTTGTTGCAGTTGCCTGGAAACACGGAAAACAAAAAGGCGTTAATGTGGAAAATAATTGGACAAGAATAAAGCAGTTGTCTCTAGAAGTTGTCTCGTTGTAGGAAGGAAAATTTGGCTTGGCTATTAGCCTGCCTCCACAGTTGAAATTACGTGTGCGTTCCGTGCATTGCATAGTGGAGAAAGTTTCTGGAAAATTGTTGCAAAATGTGTCCACTAATTGAAAATAATCTGAGAGAAGAGTAACTGATCAGAACGATAGAAGCAATCGATAGAGAAACAGTGACAAGAACTTCGCTGCTTACGAATGGTTCTTACAGACTGATATAGCAATAGGAAATGTTGTCAGTTGTGCTCAAAACGTCTTAGAAATAGCTCTGATAGCTAGGTTAGTGAGAACAGTACCAAACAATTCAGCGGCTGAGTGGCATTTGAACCCTACAGATGAAAGGTTTCTGTGAAGCAAACTGTCACCACTGGGAGGATTTCTTTTGCTCTTGAAGGGTCGTCTCCTGTGCTCGCTCAGACGACCACCGTTAAGAGGGATGACATATACGTAGGTGGAAATATCACTATATGACTTCTCAATCATATGGCCGAGCCCCCAGCACCTACAGTCTCCCATAAAGAACCACAAACACCGTAATATAGTGAACACAAAGAAAGAAGAATGCATGGTTGATATAAACAGCGAGTATTTACAACCAAGACAATATCTGATACAACTCGTTAAACTCTAGGGGTCCAGCAATTTCCTTCTGTTCTGGCTAGGTCTGCAATACCATGTAAAACCACCCTACATCATCCACCTCGCAGTTAAACACAACAATATAAACGTACCTTAATCTCGTCTTTGCATATGAGAAGAGAATGACCACGTGATGCACAACACACACACAATGCTCGTTCCTGAATGCTTCATACAGTCCGCACGACAGTCTGTACATTGGAGCGCTCCCTCTTTGGATATGTTGAACAGTAGATATGCTGAAGAC
Organism: Lanistes nyassanus; assembly: GCA_004794575.1. Taxonomy (NCBI): domain Eukaryota; kingdom Metazoa; phylum Mollusca; class Gastropoda; order Architaenioglossa; family Ampullariidae; genus Lanistes; species Lanistes nyassanus. Next base: position 354,042 of record SMGT01012919.1, on the reverse strand, counting down.
CTCTTGAACACTTCCCACATAAAAGCAGACCTTGGTGCTGACGTCGATACACGCCATATGGCGTTTTCTCAAGGCTGGCGCACAGATCTCACTGTGGGATCTCTCAGGTCACGCTTTGACCTCTGGACTTACGTAACACGCACAGCCTTACGATCCCCTCGTAGAGATCAGATCTATCTCCTTTTCCCCAACCGTCGTTTTTGCTCCTGCGTCCTTGCCACGTCCGTAGTGACAGTCCAGTACCTCGCGAGTCCTGTCGTCTTGTCCACAGCACGAACCATTCGACGGTCTCTAGTGGACCTTTCAAGTACAACTCAAAGGTTTCCGATACAGCTTTTTTTCCAAGCAAGTAGTACGATTCTCAGTCGCATTAGGAAGAACGTGATGAGATGAGACGATGATTTCCTCTCCTACCATGTATTATATAGCTCATGCACATACAATACACATCCATGATCACATGTGGTCAATCTAAATCTCCAACAACGAATTAGGCCAAAAACAGGCTCAGGCCACACCTCTTGGTCAGCAAGCGTCTACTGCTAAACCCCGCCCATCTCTACCCTAGGGCGATACGGCCACCTTTCCTCCTTGACCACAAAGAATCATAAGCCATATACCTAGGTGAGCTAATCCCTTACATCTTCAACAAGGGCTGGAGGCCCAAGCTTCGTTAACACGTCCTCTAACGTCGAAGTCACAGGTTGCTACGCGTCACCTGTAGTTTCCAATCTGTTGTCACGTTTATCGCCCTGCTGACGACGTCATCAGCTAGGTGTCGGCTGGATCTAAGGGTACTTTGGGCCCCGATATACCCGAGGTTTTCACACCTTGGACAATAGCTGGGTTTCCTTTGACCCACCAAAGACCCCTAAACGTCACACAGACCTTCAGGTCTCATTAATGCACGCGCCATCTCCAACAGCAAGCAGGTGTCAGTAAGATCGCATCCACGCACTTTCTCATGCTGCCATTCCATTTCTCTCCCCGTCTGGGTGTTTACATGATAGTAGCTGTATCTGCCAACTTAAACTGCTCGACCAGGGCTGCCTGTCCACCAAGAGACCAAGTTGGCCTGTCCAGTAGAAGCTTAATAGGCCTGTTTCCACCGGCTCCCTCTATCAGCATTGGGTCCCGTTGGAGAAGCTGACATCTGTCAGATCAGTCGTTCGGGGTTAGCCCTTAGATATAAAAAGGTTTCAGAGGTCCCCATCCCAAAGGATTTTGTGCCCGCGCCCTCTGGGCTGGACCCCATGACCTTTGGCATTGCACCGAGTTGATAGTTTCCCTCTAAGTCACAAGGGATTTATTGACCAACTTGCATGTGGGGCGCCAAGAGGGGAATGGATAAAATGCTCATGGTTTATAAAGAATTGCATTCTATAACTATAGAATGCATTCTATAATTATAGAATTAATTCTACAAGTAAAGAATTGATTCTATAGTTAAAGAATTCTCTTGGCGCCCCATACTTGCATGACTTTCTATCTGTGTTTTCAACCAGCCACATTTCTTATACTTGTTTTTAAATAGTACAAAGCCATTGTGCAGGAAACTGGCTCTTAAAAAGTCAAAAGAACAACTTTAGCACACACACATTTTTCTATATATCTACATTCTCTCCCGGCAGCGCAATATCCACCACTCTACGTTCACCAAGCCCTCATTAATGCGGCACAATGCTATGTTTACCAAAGTCTTATTGCTGGTACCACTGTAGCACAGAACAGAAATTGCTCCCAACTCATTAGCCGACTTGCAGTGAACAGGCCAAGACTCATCCTCATCTAAAGGCTGTGTCACATGAGGCGTTTCACCCTCAACGTTTGACGCAGGCTGTCAAATCATTTGGAGTCAAACGTGACCACTCATTGTCAGTCGTTTCCGGTCCAACAGCTTGGCTGTATGCCAAACGGAGTGTGGGCGGGACAGCCGTAGCCGTAAAGCTGAGTCCGAGGCGAGTCCGGGCTGCACCCGTGGCTGTCAGCACGTGGCTGTCTTTCGTGCGTCGCTGCCAACTTGCCAGCACGACAGCTCGCCCGCGTCGTGACCGTCACTGACAGGTCGCGTAAACAAGGGGCGAACCGAGGGATCTTACAGACACATGTGGCTGTAATCCTGCCTGTGTGCAGTCAGTTTGGGAGTTTTCACTATTTTTGTCTTTTCTCTAACCATAGCGTATACAAATCACCGAGTTTGCTAATTTATCACGAACATTATATATAAAATGTACTATGTCTGACATATATCATCACCATTATATCTGAATAAATAAACTTGGTCAACAGTTACACAGCATGCACACAGACACGTGCACAAGTATGCACCTATGCAAATACACACACACTCAGGCAAGCACAGAAAACGTACAAATACAGGGGCTTTTCTTTTTGGTTGTTTGCTTTAACTGTTTTATTGTTGTACAAGTGATGTCAGCATTTATCTCTCTGAACACCTTTTGATATATTTTTTTAATATAATGTTTGCGAGAAGGGAAAGACTGACAATGCAGGAGGATAAGAAGAAAGGGAGGAAAGAATATAGCAAGAAGGCAGAGGAAGAAAAAAATAGCAGCGGCAGACTGGATAAGGAGATCGGATCTCATGCAGGACTATCCAAACAGCTGATACATACGACTTTAATGACTATCGCAATGTGGAGCAATCTAAACATCGCTGTGACCGATTCCACAGACACCGATCTTATAATACTACCTTATTCCACAGACACAGCAATCTTATAATACTACCTCAGTCCACAGACACCGATCTTATAATACTGCCTCATTCCACAGACACAGCAATCTTATTATACTACATATGTGGCCGATTCCACATACATAGCGATCTTATATCTTCAGCAAGATGTTGAATGTGTGGCCTATTCCACAGACACAGCAATACTATAATAATACTGCATATGTGGCTGATTCCACATACACAGCGATCTTATAAAACTACATATGTGGGCGATTCCATAGCCATAGTGATGATAACACAGTGACCGTCAAAAGATGATGCTTTCTACCATGGGGCCCTGTCTATTTCAGGTCACGCCAACGATCATCTAAAATAGATTGAACTCTCTGCTCTGCCTTTCCGGTTACACTCGTGTTCAACATGCCTGTCCAACGTTGCAGCTGGGGCAAGCACAACAAAGATTCGCGTTACAAAATACTAGGAATATATTTTTTATTATTTTCTGTGTGCAGTAACAATTGTTATCACGAAGGATCGGATACACGAGCGCCAGCAGCTCGTGTCTTCTGTACATTCATACGAGTTGGATGTTAAATTTGATCATCTTACAGAGAATTCTGCAGAAGATCCGCCGCAGACGTCTCTCAGCTGATTTATCAGAATATAACTTGTAATTCTAACCCAGTCCTTTTATTCTAACCTGTCATACATACATTACCGCATTCACACACATGGGGGTCATCGAGATAGTTGCATAGATCAACCAACCAGGACAGAGACAGCCCCCCTTCGTTAATTAATTACAGGAGCGCTTCAAGCTCTCCCTACGCGGGCACCTCTAGTGGACATAGCTAATCACTCCCCCAACTCCCCTGGGGCAGTTTACACCCTTGGCCGCATCTAAGGTCTGGTCGACGCTACAATCCTTAACAGCTTTCTTCTCCCTGCCTAACTAACCCTATACCCTATACAGGACACCTCCGTGCTGGCTCTTATCCAAATCCCAGCTGTTGCTGAGAGCTGTCAGGTCCCAGTAACACCTCGCCTCGCCCTCGAGCTGTATGCATCACAGGCGATGCTGAACACCCTGACTGGTGGCATGAATCTGACCTCTGGGGCACCTAACTACTGCGCCCACTGGCCTGGTCAATATGTGACAGAGCTAGATGACGGCTTAAACAAGGGGATTAAAGACCTAACTTGAACAAGATATAAGCTGCTGATGGATCACATCTAGAGTCTATGGGGTAATCTCCTTGACTAACCAAACTCCAATACGTGACTATTTGTATGGATAATTTTACAATCTAAATATTTTTAACACTAGTTACACGTAAAAAATCTTAAAGCAGGTGCAAAATTTGTGTTGCTTGAATAAATATAGTCTGTAAGATGTGTGCTGCATGTGTTGTAAGTGTTCTTAGCGTGCCCTATTTGACTGAACACTTGGTGGTGGCACACATCTGGAACATTATCAAAACACCATTTATACATTTTCCGGCGATTTGAACACTTTCGAGAACAGACCAAAACACTTTTGACACTTATTTAGCATCAAACGTTCTAGATTAATGTAAAATGCGTTCTCTTTCGGTAACAAAATAAGTGTTTAAGTGTACAAACTAGAACACTTCTTGTTTACAGTGTAATGGTTGGTTAGGCGTTTATTTCCGCCGCAAAGCAGATGCATAACAGGTCTGTGTTGCTTCAGGCAAGTTAGCGTGCTGCCACAATGGGACTGTTGTTGCAATACGGGCTTCAGCCCCACCCAGTCACATACTGAGACCGGGCTAAACAGTCCTAGCACTGCTCCCTATACTGGATGATGATAATAATAAGTTATATGTAACACAGTTTTGCAGTAAACTTTATTAGTTCAAAGACGGTTGGTAGCGGTTTTAGCTGTTGAAAAGGTTATCAGATCTCATTCCATTACTTTATTAGAAATTTGGTTTTGCCTAGTTTCATTTTTTATCTGCTTTCTTTGCATGGCATTGAGTTTCTGATGCAAACGTGCAGTTATATTTCTTCGTGTTTTTAGTTTTGAGTGAATTGTTTTTTTGGCACAATCCATGCTGGTTATTATTGTTATAATTGTTATCATTATTCATCAAACAGAAGTGCAGTTCAACGAAAAGCTCCATTTTTATCGAGTACGATTAACAGAAAAAGCTGACCACGTCATGTTACCGATTTATTTGTGACCGTAAGAAATTTTGTGGTCACATGACTGTGAATCAGTGACGTAGGAACTCAAGATGCGGCCTGTTATAGACGCACCCCGATACTGTGATAACACAACACAAGAGGACATTTCCCATAAACCATTTCCTTTATTGCTACTTGAATAAAACAGGCTAAACTGACCAGTCCAATAAGCAAGTACATCGAAATTCTGTCTCTGCTATTCTGTTGGTCAGTGTATCTGCTCTCCCCGTTACGTAAAGGCGGTGAGGTTGTCGACATGATCCCTAAAAAAGGGGAGGCTACCCTCATCGTGTGCTCCCCCCCCCTCCTTCCAGGCTTGGGCTTTTCTCCCTCCTCTGGAATCTGCCCTATCTTCTTTCCTTTGTCTAATCGTCTGCCGCTTCTTATCAACAAGCTCTCAACCCCCATCCACCGCTCTCCCTTGCCCCTCTGTTCTGCAAGCCTTCTCATACTGGCTGCATGCTCTTCTCAGGGGGTGAAGACCACGAGGCGGGGGGAGGCGGCAAACGAAAGACTGCATATAAACAGAAAACGAGACAGCTTTAAACTCTTGGCAAATTTTGAGTACCAGGAGAAATGTTATTATATAAATTCACCCACCTACCATTCGCATGTTTGTTCGTTCCCTTAAGCACACTGTCATTGACAGCTATAGGTCACATCCTGCAAACGTGTTCATTGCACGAGATTTCGCTAGGAGAAGAAGACGAATGAAGCATTCAGCCTCAGTCGTTCTTCTCACTGCATGAACTGCTGCGCAGCAGGGCGCGGTTGACGTAGAGGGAAACATTAATTAATTCCAAGCCTTACCAGTTCTGGTTTGCACAGTGTTCTTCGAAGTGAATGGGCGACTGTCACGGAAGGAAGTCTCTTGATCAGAGAGGGTCAAGATCGAGTTAAAAGAGAAGACATCCTGGATAAGCAGTGTTAACGCCGTGAGTGTGACGCGCCACTGAATGTATCTGCGTTAGTTGATGTACTAAAGAGGGAAATCCAATATAATACCAGTAGTTCTTTTTTGTTGTTATTTGACATTTAGCGGTTTATTTTTTTCTTACCTTTTCCTGTCACTCTTCTCTAGGCTATCCTCTCTCCCTGTCTGGATTCGCTGCTCTTTCTTTTATCTCCTCTTCCCCCCTCCCCTTTCACCCTTTCGATCTTTCCTTTCTGCGGTGTGTCTCTCCGTGCTTATACATACACGAGAGTAGCTATATCTTGGTGCTCAAGATGTAAGTAAAGATTTAAATGGGCGCAGTCTACCAACAAATAAAACAACCCTAAACCCATAGTCTATCAGGCATTCAAAAAGAACCTGTCATAAAAACTGGATCCCATGCTTTGAAAAAAGGGGTGAAAAGAGACCTATTCGTCACTATCTTCAATGCAGAACACTTTCTATTGTTTCAAAACTATGAAACAAAAGCATGGTGAAGATCGAGGCACTTGGAGAATACGAAAGGAGAGTCTTCACACCCCCTGTCTGAGATTTGCATATAGGGCTACAACGGCAGCAGCGGCACCTGGCGGTCTTACGTACGGAACTACTGATGAACCATCGTACCTGCTGATATGACTGACCCTTCTTACCCTTGAACCAACTTACCTTTGACCCGAGCAAACCTTGCGCGACTGCTATGACCGTTATTTGACCTTCTTTCTAGCAGCAGTTGCTTCTCTTTGTTTTCACAAAGTTCTGTGCTACGCGTAATGGCCTCGCGTGTAATTCCTCGTGACACGCGTAAGAACCTCTTCTCTTTCTCTACGAGAGACGTATGTAAACGCTAAGTGCCCTCAACGTGAACAGCACCATTTACATCACGTGCAACGATATTTTATCGAGTCCGTCTTCACCTCGTCGACTGTTGGAACAGACGTCTCAAAGAGCAAGCAAGTGCTGACATAAGTGATAAATGTATGTAGTTAGCATTTGAAGCCAATGCGGAGAAGAAAAAATGTCCCAGGTCAACAACTATCATCCTCCCTGGTTACGGAGGGGTCTACTATAAGAAAGAATAGTTTCGGGGTTTTTTGAAAGTCTTGTGGAGACCATCTAAACTATTTTAGACTGTAATATTTGAGAATTCGTGTTTTAATTTAAGAACTTTTGTTTCTAGTCTGCTGCAAAAAAAACCAACTCTTTTTTCGTATATCTTCATTGACACCACTCGTCATTTGAGAACTAGAATTTCCGCTAATTAGTACCATCAATAATAGGTTCTTCATTCTTAATCTGTGAAATTTATATACATATATATATGGCACGCAGTATTTCCGCTAAGCCGTGCACGATATTATCCGCGCAAAGAGATCAGAAGAGATGAGTAGTTAGAGTGTCTATTACATTTGTACACCGGGCATAAAGACATGCGTACTAAACAGATTGAAATTTCCCCCTCCTATCCCATGATCTGTTGAAAAGTACATGTATTTCCCTTTTAATAGTAGTTTGCAGTCTATATTGTAGCTAGTATTGTAGCTTGTAGTCTGCTTTGCAGTTTTAATGTACTCTGTATTGTAGTTTGTATCGTAGCTTGTAGTCTGGATTTCAGTTTGTAATGTTACCCCTTAAATGAATTTAAGATAAGCTTAATAATGCACATGAAAGATCAGTTTTTTGTGGAAGCAAGATGTCTGTAATAATAATTTATATAGCATGCACCGTCTTTTAAAGATAACTTAGGTTCTGAAAAATAGGTCTATTTATGGTATCTGTCTCTAGTTTTAAAAACTACTCTATTAAAATTTAGAAGTTCTCATAAATTATCAGCACAACAACTGAGATATAATGATACCTCCGGAGAGGAAAGAATATGCCACTTGTGTCCCTTGCACATAATCGGGGATGAATTCCATTATTTCTTTTCGTGCAACGCGACCACAAAGAGCTCCTTTCTGATTATTTGACACACCAGCAAAATGCCTATAAACTAAGTAAGCTAATAAACACATAATCAAGAATGACTCTTAACTATGCAAAAATGATTACCTCCCTTTTCAAATGCCATGTTACGTCTGTCTTTAAATTGTAGTCTATGTTGTAGTTTGTGTAGTATATTGTATAGTAGCTCTATGGTAGTTTATATTATAGTCCGTATAGTAGTTTGCATTGTAGTTTATATGGTAGTCCGTATTGTAGTTTATATGGTAGTCCGTATTGTAGTTATATGATAGTCCGTATTGTAGTTTATATGATAGTCCGTATTGTAGTTTATATTGCAGTCTGTATTCTTCCACCGAGGAGAACGCGGGGTCTAAACCTGACGTAGAAGACAAGCTCAACTGATGAGTTTTTTTATTCCCACATCACACAGCATGTCTTTAAAAAAAGGCATTTAACAGAAACTACAAGCGAAAACATTTACATTCAAGAAATTGTATCAATCTCCCAAGAAATCGGACCTACTGAGGCAACAAAGAATGTACATCTCACATAATATGACCATAATATACATACTACATCTGGCATGCGATACTGCTGACACACATCTTATAGCTGAGGTCATATCATCGCTTGTAATATTTAAATTTGTATGGTCCTATAATTAATTGTTTAAATTTCCATGCGATATTTTGTTCGTGGAAGGATGGCATTCTTTTCTTTCTTTTCCTTGTGCAGCAGCTACTGCATGCTAGAAGACCATTCAATGCTGTATAGAGTAAATGTACTGTGCCGACCAGTAGCATCTATAGATAACATATACATACATGTATAGGTAATGCATACATACACCTATAGAGGCATGTGTATGTGTGTGCAAATATATACACACATATCTGAACAATAACACTGGTACTGGCATAATCACCACCCATCAAGATGCACGTGCTCAAGGGCGCGAGCGTGCCCACACGCGCAGTGCACTTGAGCGCATCTCCTTTAGGGACACGCCTGAATAAGCGTTGACATGGTCGAGAGGTTTGCTGGCTGCACGTGCAAGGTGAATTTGATAAAAGTGCTGAAAGTAAACGAAGCTTACACTACCTGCAAGTGTCCTTAGTAACCCGTGACTACCAAGAGTTATCCCTTCTTTGGGGCTAATGACTGCTTCCTTTTCAATCCGCCTTCTCTTCCTTGGATGTTGACGGGACAAAAAAAAAACTTCAGCAGAAAGGGAAGGAACATAAGCAGATATAGTTTCTGGAAGAAAGAAAGACAGACAGAAAGAAAAAGAGAAAAATGACAATGAATGAATGAATGAATGAATGAATGAATGAATGAATGAATGAATGAATGAATGAAAAACAGATAGACATTGACAATGACCAGCTGTGTTAGCAACAAGTCATCCATTTCCCCTCCCTCCTGTCTCTCTTTCTCCGTGCGTGCGTGCGTGCGTGCGCCGTCAAGAAAGAGCAGTCTTGCTCTTTTCTGTCAATATTGCGGTCCAAAGCAAAAACAAGGAAAAACATCACATGAAAGCAGATGGTAGTACAGTAGGCACAGAGAACTCTAGATTACACTGTACCTAGGTAGAAATGACTCTTTAGTGTACAACGCCCTCAGGCACCATGCTCTCTACTCACGTAGCATGGGCAGCGTGTACTCTGATCTGTCTTAATCAGAATAGACTCTAGAGCGTTCCCTTCCTGGAAAGAGGCCTAGCTGTATGGGGCGCCAAGAGGGGAATGGGTATGATGTTCATGGTATATAAAGAATTGCACTCTATAGCTATAGAATTAATTCTATAACTATGTTCTATAATTCTATAGTTATAGAATGGATTCCTTATTTATAGAATAAATCCTAAAGATAGGGAATGAATTCTACAGTTAAAGAATTAATCCAATAGTTAAAAATGAATTCTATAGTAGAAGAATGAATTCTATAATTGTGGAATGAATCCTATAATTATAGAATGAATTCTATAGCTATAGAATGCAATTCTTTAGTTATAAAATGCAGTCCTTTATATACCATTAGCATTATACCCATTCCCCTCCTTGCGCCTCATACTCATGGGCGCTCCGCCAGTTAAAGAGTTGTCCCTTAGCCTAACGCAAGTGAGTGCAATATATAAAACTGAGATAACACTCCACAAAACCAGCTACAAATACTGTCTCAGCGCCTCCTCCATGCACAACAATAAGAACATTATATTTTCTTAAAGCACCTACCTTACGCATTTATAAGCATATTTCACACAGTCTCTCCCTAACACAACCAGAAGAACGATGTATATTTTTTACCACCTCTAATTTAACAGTAGGTGTAATAAATATAGACATATTTGTCACAGCTTGTACACACTAAACTTAGGAGAATGTGGAGAACAAAACGTGATGGTTTCGATAAATTTTCATAAATATGACATCAATAATGTTTCATAATATCGGTTCATTTTACCATATTTTCACAATAACCAGACGAAGTATGAAACAGTTGATTAGAGACGAAAGCTGTCAGTCTGTGAATGATGCTCCTACTAAGTCATAAATAAGTACATGTTTGATAAACATTGTGATACAACATTATATTCGCACCTCCGTATCCAATCAGGCTTGCTACCCGTTTGGGGTGGTGGGCTGTAGCCCGGAGGGTTGTTCACCCCCACCTCCCACCCGACCACCTCTCAGGGTGACAGGGTCAACCGGGGGAGGGGGGCGGGTTACCCTCGGCTCTAGTCCGACCACCTCCCTCGCTCCACCGCGCTTTCTCCCGATTGGCTATTGCAGCGAGCCAATCGGGTCGACGGCAACGAGTTGCTCTTTCTCCTGATTGGTTAGGACAACGAGCCGCCAAAAATCATAACACAGCTTATCTCACCTCTCTGTCCAGTTCCTAACCCGAAAAACATATTAAAATTGAGCATTTATAGTTACAAGATGTGAAAATATTTTATTTCTTGTTTAAGAATTCTCCCTGAAAAATAGCTTTATACAATCTTTTAAAAGACTAAACTTCAGTTCTGCTCAAGTCAAATCTATGTATCCTAGTTTTCCTGCCTTATTAAAATTACGTCTTCACACAGCAATGACTACATCTCCATACAGAACTAAATACAATATGCAGTGTATGCATTTGTTTATTTATTTATAACAATAATGAATATAGGTTTATACCATGCGACACCCGGCCCTCAAGAGAGGCAGCCTCGCTGCGCCTGACAGAATTTAAAAGACAACAGTACAAGGGAAGGGACAGACAGGCACAAGCCTCACGAAATGTCATTACTGTACAGTGGGATGATCAATCGCATTTATTTATCTATAAGACTTTACTTTCCACAAGGAGACAGCAGCCCTCGTTAAAGAAGCCGTACCGCGTTAGAGGAACAGTGACGGAGAATCAGAGCTCTTACAGTTAGAGGCCTGCAGCATGAAACATAATATGGCAAATACAGGACGTATTTTTCGCAGTATGAGTACAGGGGTTCTGGTGTGAACTGCGATGCTTTCTATGCCTGTCTGCTACTAGACGTGATGGGAGGTGGGGGCAGTTTTGCCTCAACTGTGAGTCCAGGAACAGAGTTCCTGTTATACTTCTGTGGGCACAGTCCGTGAGCAAACCCCCAAAATGGGTGTGGTCGGGAGGACGCTTTTTCTGTCCACGGTCACATGATAATGAACCCCTCGTCTTTCACTCTGTTTTACATCAATGGTGTGTGTGATTGGGAGAGGGGGTTATATTCTTGTTTTTTGAAGAAAGAACTTACATTTTCCTTTTCCGTGTGTTTGAGTCCACATGGATCTCTAAATATAAACAAGTTTGCTAGCGTTGGACCTTTTTCATTTTTTGTGGTCTTCAATGGTAGAGAAAACATCCTTATATAGACGCACAGAAGGCGAGATGCTTAGTGTCAGGAAACAATTCTGCTGTCTTTCCTTTGATAGAGTAGATAGAAGATTTCTTGGGGCTGGCATTATGAAATGAGGCGATTCCTTCTACTCCAATAGGATTATCCATTTATACATTGGTGAAGAAGTTAGGCCCGATGTTGTTTGGGATTACCCAGTAAATTGATACTGCGGTGATCTAGAAACTCAGCGCTCTATCACTCTGCTTAAGTTGATGATGAATTTCTGTGGCCTGAATTGTTTGCCTTAATGGTGAACCCCTGGCAGTATTGAGACCGACATGCAGAAAATGGCGTTAAAGGAGTTGGTAATTGTTGTTGCTCATGATACTGATTTTGTTAAAGAATTTCATGAGATGGAAAATTCTTTTCATGATCACCAGCCAAAAAAAAAAAAAGAGCTACAAAGATAGCTTGAAGATCCTCTGAAATCCATACAGTTTACCAGGTTATATATTACGTTTACTCAAGTCGAAGATTTCATTCCTTTATGAATGTAAATCATAGCCTTATCAAGAGCATTTGTTACCGATGAATCGTCTCCCTTCCAGAAGGTTAGGTCTGCACTAAATTTTTGATTACGCATCAAGTGTTTGATTACATCAGGTCAGTTGTTTTTCACAGCCAGAATTTCTGTGATGTGATCTGAAACTTTCCTCTGTGATACGAAACTATCTGCAATCTGTTGAGAATGATGCTGCAAGCTATTTTTTTACAGGGTAGTTGTGGGTAGCTTGGTTGACATTTCATGAAAACCTGAAGTGTTTTAATCAACTTGCCTAACCGGACAAAAGGAGCAACCTAAGGATTGAGCTTCATCTTCTGGGTTGGTTTTGTGACCCATTTTCGGAAGACAGAATACACTGAATATTCTTATTCACATGTCCTATTAATTATACGTCCGTTGAGCTCAACTAAACTTTTACTTTCAGTTTTAGATCTGTACTTACGAAATAACCAACAAACCATGCTGATATGCCAAATATGACAAGCACGGGAGGGGGAGGCCATTGCCCCCTCTCAATCGTTCCCTTTGGATCTGCATGTGCCCCAGGTCCACTTTTCCCTTTTTCTCTATCCCATCCCTTGCTACTGGTTCCTTCGCTGCGATCGCGATGGTAGGGCAGGAAGCCACACCAGCTTCTTTCAACGAGGGAGCTCCCGTTCATCATCGTGTCGAAATATTTATCTGCCTGTCCAAAATATTATTTATTCAGTTCCTCCGGCATTTTTGCCCCACTAGGCATTCTGTTTATAGCTATGGCTTGATCCACAGGCATTCGTCTCCAAGATCCCTGGCTCCGCTTTAAAAGGGAAGGGGGAAGTAGTGATTAATTATCTCCCCTTTAGTGAATGAATGGGGCCGCCAGACGGCGTCGCCAGCAGAGGCAGAGGTCGCAGTGATAAATTCCTACAGATGAGTTGCCCTTTTTCTGGTGAAGCTTGTAGTTCTCAGGTACACTATTATTTTCGAGGAGAGGTATACTGTGCAGGGAAACTTTGTGAGCGCTGTAATACCGCCATCTATGCTGGTCATTTGCCAAAGGAGGCAGAAAAACTTTACATTATGGCTACGAATGTTCGCATTTTTTAATTGTGGAAAAAGAGGACTAAATGTCCTAATTCATTCACTCCTTCTCTTCTCTTTATTTCTCTCTCTCTCTTTCTCTCTCTCTCACGCACGCCCGCGCACGCATGCACGCACGCGCGCCAGAGAGAGAAGCCGACACGTGTACACTTCCTCGCGCAAAGTCAGAAGAGTCTTAAGGAAGATACGAAGAGGGCTGCTGCCAAGCAAGCCGGTGAATAAGGTCATGAAAACCAAGTCCACATATAACTACATATAGCAAGAAACTTGTCGAGGACTTACACCTAAACAACAGTTGGTATATACGCTTTCTTAAACATATCTAAACTTCACTTTCCAAACTAAACGTGGAGCGGGAGTACCGGAAATGAACATCCGCGGGGCGAGTTATCAAATCATGGCGCGCTTTCACTTTAAGGTGTAAACGCTGGCCACGGAACAGTCTTCTATAGCGCGTGAGCAGATATGTTCTCCACTCATGCATCAACGAAGTTTTCTCTCACGTTAGCCGTTTTTATGTGGAACATACGTAGAAGCCGCCTGTACTCGACTGGCTGACAGTGGACACAGCACGTGCACAAAGCTGAATATGGGGTTTCTTCTGCTTGTCCTCTTTTCCCCCTTTACCTTATTGTAATAAAGTTTCCATTTTGGTACTTGGGAATTGAATCTGGCAACAGCCACGTCTCTTCCCCCTCAACTCCCCCAACCCCCCCCCCCACACACACACACACCTGCACCTCTATGTCTTCCTTTTTGTCATCTACTAAAAAATTCTTCCTCTCTATCATCCTCTATTCCATCTCACACGGCAGCTTCCATGACGTCAGTGTACTGCTACTGTAAACAGAGTTTCTACGCAACGCCATGATAATCTCCGTCCGACGGTAAAAGATGAGATAAATCGAGATCACGTGACACGACAAGGCTCTTTTCCTAACACCTAATGGAAGAAATAAATATATGGTCCGAACAGTTCGACCAGGGTTCTAAAGACCAACAATTTTTTTCGTCAACATTCAGTCTAAAAACTGCACGTAAAGGGGTGTGTGTGTGTGTATGAGAGAGAGGGGGGAGAAACTGGAAATTTCATGCTTGAATACAAACGTTCTGAGGTGAAGTACTAAGACAAGCAAACAGGAGGGAACAGATTACGGTCACTATATGTCGTCCCTCCTGATATCGTAGCAGATATCAGGATGGGAACTAGTTTCCCTCTCGAATCAATAGCAAACAGAGATAATCGCTTCGGAAGAATTACAAAGTGAAAGCGACTAGAAATGAGCGAAGTGGTGGGCGGGAGGGGGACGCTGACAGGTAGAATGTGTTGAAAAGTAAACCAGAATGCTCCGCTTGCCTCACTCCAGCCCCACCCCACCACATCACCCCGCCCGCTGACGGCCTGCAGGACTGCGTGACAGTGTCCGGACCATGCACACGTCTTGTCCTTAGACATTTCTCAGTGAGCAAGCGAGCGAAGAAGAGGTGGGGGAGAGAAAGAAAAACACCGAGGGAGAAAGAGATAACGGGTGAGGAGCGCAGCCGGAGAACAAGTCATTTCTCTTTGAACTAGTCTGATGAAGTGCGGGAAGGTGGGTACGAGTTCTAAGCAAATCGCTAAACTGCGCTGCGGCGCCTGAGCATTTCTTTCCCACTTGATTCCTCAGTCAACCCAGACAAACTAGCCCAAACAAAGTAATTGCACTTTTCCTTCAAGAGAAAGGGGTAAGACGTAACAGAAGTTAAAAAGTTATCCACAAAAGACAGTAAAAGAGAAAATGTATTTATAGTATATACTGTACATGCTGTACATACAGTAGTCTTTTCTGTACACATAATGCACCTTCCCACGGGTTTTGTACGCTCGCCGATAGTATTAAACTACCAAAGGGCAGTCTGCATCAACTTCGGGCATTGTTGATTCTTGTTTGCCATTGTTTACATATCTCCATCGTTTGCCTAGATTCAAGCAAGTTCTCATTATCCTAGATTAAAGCCAATTTAGGAGGAAATCATGAAATCACAAAAGTAATCAATAACTATATTATGTTATAACTGTATTACGATAACTGTTATGTTGCAAAACCACATGAGAGCCCCAGCTAAGACGCTTAAGAAAAAATCCACAGGACCCTTCCAAAGCAGAAACTCATTTCAACATGTAGTGTAGTGTCTAATGGACAGGGCAGTGCAGTGTATAATGTGTACGGAAAAGAAGTAAAAGCTTTTTTAAAGGAGCTTTAGACAAGCGAACAACTGTTCTGACACTGTCATGTACCCAGAGACTTTGGATACCGGGCAGCTTGAATTGCTGAACCATGAATGCATGCAGTCAGACAGATGAACTTGTACTTAGCAAAAAAAAAATTCTCCTATTAGCATTAACAAGTACTAAGGAAAAAAGATTGTTTACACTGCTACAAGCTAGATTAATGATTCGTTTATAGACAGAAAATTCAAGAATATATCTCAGAAGTTTGCAAGTTCATTGTGTCTAATATAAAAAATATGAGTATTTGATGGAGAAAACGTCTTTCAAAAGACGAATGGAGAAACAATTCAAGCAACACAGGAACTGTGACTCGATCTGTATCAGAATAATACATTTTGACCAAACAACTTGTTTGAGATCTGTTTATGTGTATGAGCGCATGTATATATGTCCGTGTGTGTTTACTATAGTCTCATGCACACGGGCGCTTACACGCACGCGCACACATACACATCGACGCTCACGTACAAGCGCGCGCGCACAACAACACACACACACACACACACACGAGCGCTGCAGTAAGATTTATGAGAGAAAATAGAACTGTAACATCCTAAAATTACCCTCTCTGGTAGTATTAACGTAGCCATTTTTTTAAAAAAGCACCCCCATATCACACACACACCCCTTGTGCATTTCCTGTATATAATTAAAATAAAAGGTAAGGTAAAGGTTGTCCAGCGACCTCTTGGGGGAGTTGGAGTGTATAAGACCCCCACTTCCCTGTGGATAGGCCAGCATCGCAAAGGCGATACCCATCACTCCTCTCTCTGCCTTACCTTCCCTGACCCATGGGTCAGGTACCCATTCGCAGCTGGGTAAACTGCAGGATGTGTACAGCGCACGGGTATACTTAAAATACCCCCTTCCGTACTCGAAATAGCTCCTCCAGCATTTTAACTCAGGTGAGTGTAGGTTCCCGCCTCCTCGTACAGAGACAGGATCTCAATAGCGCCTGTCTTAAGTGTCACAACACGGTATGTATGTATACCATGTAATTATCTCTCCCCCTTCCCTTTATCTTGCCTTCGCTCACTCCATCCATCTCTCTATTTACCTATCTATGTGCTGTGTGTGCGTGCGTGCGGTCGTGCGTGTGCGTGTGTGTGCGCGGATGTGTGTGCGTGCGTTCAGTTGATTTCCAACAGAAAATCAAGCCACATTCATGGTCTCGACACCTCTAGTTGAACTTGATCGCAGTGTCTAACTGTTGCACTGACGCTGAGCATGCTCTGATGAACCTTACGTGCTTTTGCCGCGAGTTAGTCATCCAGTTCTATCTAACGACTGAAGGACACGTAAATTGTTCCAAAAAGGGAATGGCGTCCATTTACGTTTTCAGTAAAATAATATACTTCTAATAACAAAATGCATTAGATATGTAGCACAAAGTTCAGTTCATCTTCAACATCGTGTTCATACAGATTTACATGTGATTATATCACAGACACTTCTGTCGCCATGCCCTCTATTCCGTTAACAATGCTGTAGAAGACGCACTCTGTACAGTAGATAGTATGAGTCCGTTCTTGTTCCCATTTATACAAGAACTGTGTGTCTCAGGGGAGAGTTCACTTTGAAACTTCATGCCCCATGTTTGACATTCTCCTCAATATCAGCACATCAGCTCTGCCTACTGCCAAAACTGAGTCTCTTCAGAAGTGGCCAAAAACTAGCTTTCATTTATCCTGTCCCTCAGCAAAACCATATCCGAATAGGATAATCTGACTTGATTCACCCTGACCCACTACCATCTTTATATCATTGTAAGAGTAGGAAGTATGTCTGCCTGTAAAATCAAGAGCATGAGTAGGTTTAATCAAGTGATAGCGGATACTGCCTTTTTGTTATATTACTAGGGACTACGTATCTGCCTGTCTCTCAGCTGCTATCTGGCCTGAAGAACTGCTGATTCTTTTATAGAAGATATTATGAACATTTTTTTTTTACATTTATTAAGCTTTGTGTAAGCCACTGTGAGAAAATGAAACCAAGAAAATGGAAAAAAAAAGCTCACACTGCAACACTTGAATCAGAAGGGAAGGACATCTGTAGTATATTTCAGAAAACCCACACACACACACACTTACTTAGAAGTATCCCGAAGGTGTTTTTAGTTTGATAAGATTCAACCACTAAAGGCAGAAGAGATCACGAAAAAAAAACCTATAAAATGAATGAACTCATACTAAAATATTGAAATCAAGAGGCTGTATTGTAGGATATCCCAGAAGCAGTACACTCTGCTTGTTTAGCACGGCAATAAAAGCAAAAGAAAAAAAAGAAAAACAAAATGTCCCAACTCACGCTGCAGAGGGAATTTTTGTAAGGGGAGGGGTTTCCAAGATGTCACTCCTCCCTCACCATGCTTAGAAGTACCCTGGAAGTCTCGTTGTGATCTTCACAGATTTTTTCCATTTTTAGTTAGCGCGTGTAATGTTTTTTCGTTATGATCTTCAAAGAATAACTGTTCTCTCTCCCAATTTTTAATGTCTGTAATACTGTTTTGTTGTGAATAAAATTACTTTTAGCTTTTAGTTAGTGCATATAATATTGTCTTGTACAGCCATCAGCCCTCAAAACGGGAGTGGTGGAGCCCGAGTTGGTTCCATAAAAAGTACAGTTTAAAACTACAACGATTGAATTTTCGCAGACACTCCATATGATGAAAAAAAACAATGACCAGATTCTAAAGTGGCTTCCTCTAATGCACACTTCTACAGTATAAAAACATAAAATATAACTGCAATAAGTTTACAAAAACATTTCTGTGTGATGGACAGTGCGACGGACAGAGAGAATATTAACGCATAGTATGAGGGAGGTAAAGGGGGAACTGGAGCGCAAGTTTTTGTAGCAGTTCTAATGAAACTCTAACTTCAGACAACATGACGGCCACGTGGCCCTGTAGACCCCCAGGACATTGCTGTGCTGTTGTGACCGCCCATTCTGCCGCAACGCTCACGTGCGCGCCAACAACCGCCACAACGTCTGCACGTGCACGCCCAAACTGTTCACTTGAGCGATCACCCGCAATTCACGCGCATGCGCAGAAAGATCAGCTATAACTTTTCCGTCCCACAAAACCTGGTTTAGAACCTTGTCCACTTCAGACAGACTAGATTTTCAGCTCTCCGGTTACGATACAGCTATCCAATCAAAGCTGATCGTGTGTTCTACAAATTAGAAAAAAAAGGTTCAGACAGTATCTATGCTATAAAACTAAAACCGTGCATGACTGCAAATGACTTCATCATTAAATTGTTTTTCGTCGATGATAATACTGAAAGGATTTTTCTTGAGACTGAAGCAGGTAACAAAAAACAATTCAGGCACATCAGAAGCGTCCCTTTAGTGAGCTGGCCAGTCAGTCAGTCAGTCAGTTGCTGTTTACAGGATACAGATGGATGGACTAATTTCTTATGGCTACTTGCGTTCGATTTAATCGAGCCGTTGGCGCATGTTGGGTAATTTGTCCGCATACGGGTGTTTACGTCCAGACGAGTGTTCGAGCGGGACATTGGGCACTACACAAGTTTTGCAAACGCCTGCGTAAAAGAAAATGTTCAGTATCGGACAAAGGAAAAAGTTAGCAGTGGAACACGTGTTCAGAAGGCAGAGAGGACGGTGGAGGACACACGAATGAAACAGTAACACAAAAGCCTTACGGCAGGAGAGAATGAACAACAACAAAAATAAGAGAGAAAGAAGAGGCTAAAGGACTGACCCGCTAGGGACTAAGCACTGGAATAAAGGAACAAGTAGATAACCGAATCAAAACTAAGGTTACAAGCAGGCCGTCAAGACGGTCTCGTACAACTTTGTAGCGGGCCCTCTGCCCCTCTCTTCCGCTTTGACTGCATCTGAATCAAGGAAGAAGTACGAACTTATTCTTTTAACAACACATCACCACCAGTTTTTATCTAGTCTGACTGTGATCAGTAGTGTGGTCAGCTGGCTTTTGTCGGCTTCCAACTGGTCAGAGGCGTGCCTGTGTCGTCCATCACTGAGCCAATTAGTGTAATTGCCCCTGATACCTAGAGGGCGCAGCCAGGAAACCTAGCCGCTACTCGGGAATGGAACAACGATCGACACACCGGTTAATTTAAGAACAATTAAATTATGCTGATTCCCTATGTTTGGCAGGAAAACTAGTTGATTAATTATCTGGCTAAAACAATGGGCCGTGGCGTTAAAATAGTTTTATCACTCCATCTGGGACCGACGACAGACGACCCGATCGATGCTAGGCGAGAGAGGAACGCTAGGGGCGGTGTAACTGGAGCTGCTTGCAGAAACCCTCCCCTCCCCTACTCCCATCGGCAGAGCTTTTTTTTTTTTTTTTTTTTTGAGGGACGGAGATGGTGTAATGGGACACTGACTTGTGCTGCTCTTTCACTATAACGCATTCGAGAAAGCTCATTTTCCACACACACGCAAAGATTTTGGGAGAGATATGGACGTAGAGAGATAGCTTGATGGAGGGATGACGGATGAATGGAATGTCAGTGCGTGTCTCTGCAACAATGTCTTATTTAATTGTTTGTGCTTGTTTAGGGTTTTAAGCTGAGTCAGCACCTAACGTTATGTCACTCAAGCAACTGGCCCTGTAAGCAGATGCCATATACAGAGAACTACATATGCCAGAACCGAGATCTAAACCCATGATCCACTAGTTTCACTGTCTCTATGGCAAGTACTAATCACTGCGCCACCTGATATTCGGTGCCTTTGTAGATTATTTATCTATTGATTTTTGTATGGTATTGTTTGCATGATACAAAAGTAAAATACGTGAACTAGCAAAAAGCTATAGATTTAAAAGTAATACAGTGAACACTGATAACAGCTATTGAAAACACATAGCAGTAAAACCAATGATGGTAAATACGATGCTAGTAATTGTGCATTTTCTAGCATATCTTAAAAGATTAAGTATCATTCACTGCTGTCCATAGCTTAAAAGAAATCATTGTTCTACAAATTTATGATAACACATGCATACAATTTCGATTTAATGACTTTGTTTTATAATTGCAGTAACTGTTTGAAGTGATAGTTTTATATGAACAGATCCTGTTCTTAGCAAGCGCAAAGAAACCAACTAAAATACACCAACTCTTACAAAATGTCTGTTACATCCGAAAATGACATGGTTTCACTGAACAGCTGTGCAGTCGTACACCTATTTAAACCTTACTCTTGTACGATTTATCACATTTTTCTTAAATTTAGATAACCAAGTATTACTACACTTCTTTTTATTTTAATTTAAAAATCCCACAATGTTATTTTCTAGTTCTATGCTCATATTTCAAAAAATAATTTTGTTCCCAGCAGTCTCAGTACTACAGTCTACGCTGGGGTCGCCTTCGTTTAATATCGTTTATCAAAGCAGTTTTTTTAATCCATTCCACATTCTGGTCAGTCTGATTCGGTTCAAAACTTTGGGGTACACAATGTCTAATTTCATCTCTTTCTTATGTGGACACAGTATGACTATAAATGTAACACGACTGTCTTTTCTCTGTCTCTCTCTCTCGTCTTTTCAGCTCTCCTTATGCATTTATCCAACCATCTGCACACGGGTTTACGCACCCAAGCATCCAAGTGCGCGCGAGCGCACACACACAAACACACACACGCACACACGCGCACACACGCACACGTCTGCAGCAAAGAAACTGCCTGCATTCAACTTAGACTTAGTGCAGCAGTGAAACGTTGTACAGATATGATATGAACCTCGAGTACGGGGGCTCGCATAAAGTCTCTTCTTTTTCCGCCTCCAACCCCTCCCCCGGCCCACTTCCCCACTTCTCTTGTTCTTCCTCACCATCAGGTGTATCTTGATGCCTGTCAATTGCGTGCGCCCCCACACACACACACATACGCGCGTGCGCACACGCGCGCACACACACACACACTATTTCTCTCTCTCTCTTGCTCTCTCATATCTGTCCATCATGAGCACAGCAGGCGCCTGGAGAGATTCAAGTCGAGCTCCAGACTCTACATCTTGTTCCCAGCACGACACCTCTTAAAGCCGCTCGGCGGCGCTTATCTGGCGAAAACTGATCTGAATATTATTTCAAAGACATAATTTTATATTACTGCTTCCTGGCATCTACCCGGATGTTGGCGTTCTCTGTTTTCCTAAGAGAAGTTTAATTTTCTCCGTTTACAAGAGAGGGTTCGCTAACAAGACATACACCATACTGCCAAATCCTTCTAGCACATGAAAATCGTCAATACATTCTCATAAAATTTTCAAACTGTAGCATCCTAAAGTCACTAGAATCTCAAGAACAAATCCTAACGACACTACAATATCGAGAGATATCAAAGCTGGGAATTCACTAAAACCTCGAGAAATATCTAAAAATTTTATCTTATTCATCATTAAAATCTCGACAGATGCTAAAGGAAGTAAGAGACCACGAAACTTCACATTCAGCCTTTTCGTTCGATAAAGCGCTGCTCACTTCCTTATGTTTGCTTGTCTGGTTTGTTTTTCTTTCTTTCCAACGAAGAAGAAAAGGAGGATTTGCTGAATTGGGCCCGTAAATGCGTGACTGATTCTGTACAATATTGCACACTTAACTGTAACTGTTTATAGACAGTGCTGTTAACTGGACACCACTCCTTTAATTGTAGACACCAAATGTAGGCACAGAAATGTTCGCACATACAACAGCGTGCCTTCGCGCAAACATTTGTACCTTCACATTCCCCGCCCAAAACATACGTGAATGCCTGCACACATGTGCCAATGCGAGCTGGACAAGAGACACATCAAACTGACACTTCAAAACAGCAATTAAAGTAGAAAGCTAATACAGCTATTGTATGCATTCATAAAACAGAAAAATGCTATTTTCTTCTATCGGAATAACCATCATCTCCCCGCTTTCATTGTCAATCAGCAGACACATCTACTGTTACACTTTCTCTGTTGTTTTTTAAACTCTGTATTTCATTCTCCTGCATCTACTCTTGGGTGGCTGTTATTCGCTTCATGAAAATTCCTGTCTGGCTTGAGAAGACACCGTTTCTGTATATTGCATTCCTATCTACATATTGAAAACATAAAAATGTAGGTTAAACAGACAAGAATAGGAATAAAACTCACAAACTTATTATCAGCTCCACGTCTTGTTGTTCTGGTGAACTTTTTATTTTTACTTTGACAAAATATTTTTAATAAAACTGACAAACTAGGTATCAGCTCTGCACCCGTGTCTTATTCTGCAGAACTTAGATATTCTTATCAAAGTACCTGAAAATGACCAAGTGACTATTAAAAATTCTACATTCTTAAAATAGGTATGAGAAAGAATAAATATTTGTCTAAATTCAGTCATCTCCAGTAAAGTACACAATGAGGCGTCATTGCTAGCCCAGTTTTCAAGCCTACTTCCTGTACCGCCATATACCAGTAGAGGTCCGCGCTCGCTGGTGTCAGCGTTTTCTCAGCGTCCCGCTGAAAGCATGCCGGAATGTGAATGCGACATTTATGAGAAAGAACGCGAGTTTATCTGAAGCGCACCGGCCTCTCATTCCACCACCCCTCAGCTGCCTTCCACCTAAGCCACGGTTCTCCTGCGACTGCTTGACGGAGCTGCTGCTCGCCTACGTAATATTTTACGCTTGGAAACTCGATTTGGGAGAAAGTGCGAGGAGAACATGCCATTTATTTTCTGTTTGATTTAAAATACACACCCAGAGTTCATCTGAAAATAAATGTGCCAAGATATGATCCCACACTTTGAGATGACCTTTCTGTTCATGCCTGCAGACTTTTAAAAAAATCCAGAAAGTCTTAAATTTGTCTCGTAATGACCACAGAAACTGGCACTGCACAAAATGTAGGTAAAATGAAGGGCCTGTGGGAAAGATTCACAGTAAGCTTGTCTATTTTCATCTCTCTCTCTCTCTCTCTGTCTCTGTCTGCTCTCTCTCTCTCTCTCATATGCTTCTGCATGCCTCTGCGTGTTGTGTTTGCATGAATGTGTTAGTACACACAGTGATAAATAGAGGTAAATACTCTGTCACTTCAAATATAATGCAATGCCAATCACTACTGATTTAATTATGCACAGTAAACGTAAGAAGTTAAATTTTTAAAAATCTATAAATGTTGATGAGTGCTGCCTGTGGGAAAGGCGCATATACCTATATTTCTTCGCTTCGTCACACACTCTTTCTCCTCCCCCCCTTTCTTCTTTCTGTCCATTCTCTCCTTTTAATTGCGCGCTTTTATGACTGTATTATCTAAATTTATGTCAATGCAGTCATATCCTTGGCTAAAAGTGTCACACCTATGTGACTGCACCTGAGATTCTGGAGCATCATCTGAGATATTCTTAGTATTATTTATAATTTAGAATTAGCATTGTTAGCATTATTTCATTCAGCATGAGCGAAACCGAGAAAATAAATTCCATTGATGCCTAAGCTATATCAGGTGCTTGAAAAGTGTGACACTCGTATATGTTCCCTGTCATTTCTAGTTGATGCAGTTAATCGACTTCAGTGGTGTATGCAGTTAATCGACTTCAGTGGTGTATGCAGTTAATCGACTTCAGTGGTGTATGCGTCATTCAAAAAGCCCACATCTGTGTTTTGTTCCTTTTTCTAACTAGGTTTTGCTGATAAAGCGTTGCTTATCACATATCCACACTTTTCCTTTCTTCCTGTCTGCCTGCCTGCCTACTGTGCCTGCCAACCTGCCTGTCTGTCTGCCTGTCTGACTGTCTTTACTGTTATTTTAAAGAGTTAGGTTAGACCCCCTCCGAGGTATGTTAGACTTATACAAAGCGTTGCTGAATCCCTTAACATCCTTCCTTGGCAAAAGAAGAAATGGAGAGCTAGAAGTCTGACATTTTAATACCCTGCAAGTTCACAATTACGCGTTGGAAAGATGCACTTGAAAATCCTCGACCCCGTTATCAACAACAGTGAAGTGGCCAGATCTTGAAAGTTTAATTTCAAAATGTCTGCTTAGCACTCAGCCTCGCTAATACTGTTCTGTCCCTACTCTTATACCAACCCGACAAGAGTTTTGGCTTGATGAAGTGCATCAGCCACACCTTAATCGTATTACGAAAAGGCGGAAGAAATCATCTTTTCAGATACTGATTCCAAAACAATAGCGTTCTTTTATGAACGAAAAAGTATAGTGTACTACATGTAACAAACAAAATAAAATGTAAATGTACATGTATTTTAAGATTGCATCCCTCCATCTGTTTGTGGCTCTCGTCTTTCTCTCTTTCCCCCGCTCCTGTCTGCAAGATATGAAAATGCATATCGGACAATTTTTAGTTTTGTTGATTCTGACTGTTCATATGTTACAGAACCTTACTAACCCCGTAACGAAATATCAGAGGTAATTTCCACGTCTTGTCGAAAAATAAATTTGTCAAGAAACTCACCACAACTCAGTGGTCGGTCGGTACCCTGTGAGAATTGTCATGCACGGCAGAGGAATAAATAATCTGCATCATCAACACTATAAATCATTTCCTTAAATCTTTCATTCCTAATCGAGTAAAAAGCTTCAGTTTTGCCACCTACAGGGAACAATCTCAGTGGAAAGACGCGGAGGTTGGCTGTTTATCGGCCTTATCGCTCACGACACACACTTTATCAGGCGACCGTCTCTAGCGCTTGCTAGGGAGGGTGCTCAGATTTCTGCCCAAACCGAAAGAAACTGCGCAGCCAATAGTCAGATTTCACCTTTACGACCAGAGAGCCCCTGCAGGTTTCTGTGGCAGGTTCCTTAGCCGTTGAAAAGGATATGCTTCGTACCACACAGTATCAGGGACGAACAACCACGCCACATTTGTGCTCTGCGTTTAACATAATAATAGGGCAACTTGTAATGACGTCAGCGGTCACTATACATCTCCCTCTCATGTTGCTATTTTCAATGATACACTCATCTATGCTTTTCTTAATCCTCATCAGTTTGAATACAGAAGCCAATGGTATTAAATATGTGAGCCGCTCTAACCCTATCATTCGATTTTGTTTTACAATCTCAGCGTCGGTTTCTGAATTAAAAGATGGATATATCTTATACAAAGCTAGTACGATAGCTAACATGGGAAGAAAGATTGGCAGCCAGGAGAACAAACTTACTAGAAAGAGACTAGTATTAAATGTTAAAAATATTTGATACAAATGTTTCTCTACAATAAGATTTTGTACACTGGTTTTATAACTTGTTAGTTTAAAAACAAGCTAAAGTCTTTCAGACTTTATTGGTTTTCCTGACACGGGGAGTCCATACGGCAGACGCAATGGGTGTTTGTACAGCATTTGTCAAAAAGCTAGATGTGGCTATAGATGTAGTTGTGGATGAAAGTGTAGATGGCGACATGGGTGTGGATATGAGTGTGGATGTTGTGAGACTTGTCTACTGGTTTTGAGAAGCAAGGAGAGAGTACAAAAGGAGACAAAAGAGAAATGCGTGTATTGAAACTAAAATAAACCGAGTCCCCGAAGAGCATGTCTGTCGGTAAAGAAAGGTTTCCAACGACAGTACTGTTGGGCAGTATGCGTACGCCCTCACACGGAAATCTTTGGACTGCTAGTGCAGACACCTGCTTCGATATACCACACACTATATCGGTGTTCTTTAATTAAATGACGTTGAAACCGTTGTGAAGGAAACAATAAAGTAAATGGCTGATGGACAAGCGCAAGTGGGCTTCTGTTTTAACTTCAGATTTCTTCGCCGTCTCACTGAGATTGAAATCTTTACACCCTTTAAGGTTTATAACTGATACATATTGCGAGATCCTATTTTACGCACCTTACCCCTCAAAGACAGCAAATCCCTTCTCCTGCCTTCCAGCCAGCCCCTTCCTCCCTCTTTCAAACACACACACACACACACCACCACCACCACCACCACCACCATCACCACCACCACCACCACCATCATCATCATCATCATCAACAACAACAACCAGCAAACAAAACACACATAGACACAATGTACAAACGCGAATGCGCAATTTAAGTGAACGTACATTTAGTATTTAGTTCCTCACCTCTCTCTTCAAAATGGTCGAATCTTAAACGATAAAAATAGCTTAAGTAGCTTTCTTGAGCAGAAAATCGTGAGCTTACTGAAAAGAGCGAGACATGGCCACTAAGCTTCAGCCAAGACCATTAAATTGACAAGTTTATGCGTCGGTTCCACGAACTGCTTGTCACTGCTGTGTCCTCTGAACATCTCTGGCCCTGACATCAAGCCCGCCATCACAGATCGAGTGTGAACCGAGGCTGTGTCAGCAACGGGAAGCACCTTTTCTTCTCGTACACACAAAATGTCTTCTGCAACGCGCCTGGTTTACAGGTACGTTATACATTTATGTTCGGAAAATCTCTTTCCTCTTGTGATTGACACATATAGTCAGACAGAAAGACAAAAGAGAGGGGGAGAAGGAATTGAGGGAGGGATGGGGGGGGTGGAAGGGAGAGAAAAGTTTTTTTGTAGTCCCCATACGTCTACGTATATGAGAATCGTTGTTTCTGCATGCGGCTTTTTCAAAATGTTTCACTTGCTTTCATAAAACACAAATCTGTTCATTTCTAGAATCTTGAAATATTCACGTTCTTCCTGTTGTCTGGCCTAAAAGAAAAAAAACTATGCAGCTATTCAAACGTTAGGATACATTAGGAGACCAAACTCTTCATAATTACTTCCCGGGAAGAGACACATTACGCAAAAACTAAATATACTTTTGCTGTAATTGTAAAGAGCTTTTTGCTGTATAACTGAATTGATCAGCAAAGTCTATGCGGGTGTAGATAGTCTTAATATGACCTTAGATTAGAAGACTGTAGGGAAAAAAACCAATTAGATAAATACACGTCGAGTTGATATATGGTTACGATTATAAGAAGGCTATGGATTTCCCAAAACGGAAACAAAATTGTATAACAACATGGAATACACAACAACTATCTCAGCTATTTATTTAGTTATTTACTTCCTTTTTTTGCACGTTTTTACTGCTTGTATTTAATTTTATTTGCAGAGATTCTTCAAGGAATATCCACGTCATTTTTATGTCATCTTTTCGGGTAATTTCTTATGTGCCGGTCGCTTCTGAAGCCCCTGTTGAAGTTTAATGATGTAGTCATGTCTGTGAGATCCCAAATAGTCACGAATTTACTTCTCGCGCAGCTCAAGCGGGAATCCCCATAGACCTACATTATTTCTCAGTGCTATTGTACCTCTTTCACTAATGAATGCGAAAAAAGCGACTGGACAGGCAGCATCTGGGGCTTCAGGAGGAACTGCAGGAAGGTTTCAAGAAACAGCACACTTTAATGAGCACCCCTGTGTAAGGACCGGCGACGCGCGAAGCAGCACGTTTTACTCGACACGCAACATAACTTGGCTTATCAGACACATTCATTCAGGCAGACGTACTCCAACTAAGAAATTATGTCCTACAAGTATAGACAAGGATATGATAACGAAAGTGTCTAGCCTGTACAACATTTTAAGAGTTCAGTTATTTCCAGATACGTGAGCAGCAGAAACTTTACAACCAGCAACAGTTGATTCGGCGGGATTGAAGCAATAACCTTTTCCTGATAGAGAAATGAACTGACAGTTAACTGAATATAGAGATGGAGTGGAGTACAGCTAAAACCTGAGGACACGCAGATTTTATTACTATCAGCATATCTATTATTTAGGATGTGTCGCATCTTCTCTAACATATCAGGCATCGGATGAATAAATGACACTATTTCTTAGAAAATGGAGGACTTACTGTGTCTGGTTTGCGCTTATCACCCTTGTCTCTCTCTTTGTCTTGTGTGGGTTTCTTGCACAGCTCAGCCTTAAAACCTTCCGCCAGCTCCGGATCGTCCTTGGCCAGAACGTCCATCAGGTAGGCGATGTAGGACGTGGCCAGTCGCAGTGTCTTGATCTTAGAAAGCTTAGTGTCGGACGGCACGTTGGGGATACATCCCCGCAGCTGGGCGAAGGCGTTGTTGATGCTCAAAGTCCTGCGGCGCTCCTTCTTGTTGGCAGTCACTCGCCGCTTGATGCAGCGCACAGGGATCCCGTTTTCGTACTGGATGAAAGATGTATACTCTGCAGGTGAACCCAGCGGGTAGCCGCTGTCCATAGTGACGGGTAGAGGTTCCTGTCCGGGTCCCAGCATCCAGTTGGGAAAATAGCCGGCAGCTGCAGCATGGTCTGGGTGGTCGCCGTAGCGCATCTGATGAGGATACTGTGAATAGAACTCAGCTGGGTGGTGGTGGGCCGGGTGGTGGTGTGGGTGGTGGGTCATCGGTCCTGGGTGAGGATAGCCTTGTGAGTATGCTCCCACGCTTAGACTCATCTTTCTGTGCAGTCACAACTATCCTTCGCAAATGTCCAAACAGGGCTTTTCAGATTTGAAAAAAAAATTGAGTATTTTTGCTTCTTCCTTGCTGCTCATACAGGGACCTTTAAAAAGCGTTTGCTTTAGAGTTGTTTCAAACCATTACAAGTATGAGAGGTCATCAAGACATTTGGGACAATACTAAAACATCTCTGTAGATTACCGGTACTTTTCACAGGAAATCCGGGTTGTGTCGATCTCGGTTATTAAGCAAACTATTACATTTCGCAGTAGAAGCGCCAGACCATTGTGGGGTCGGCCGAGGAAAGGTGGGAAGGTCACAGACGCTGAGTTCTTGAAAGAAGGCGATATGGAGGCAATGCATCCGACGCATTAGGAGGCGAGGGAACTCATCAGACAAACACCTACGTCAAGCAACGTGCTAGCTGTTGATTCCAGGACAGTTGCAGGATGAATGAACTTCTTGGCATTGCAGGCGACACACCTCCACATGCCAACCGTCTCACCAGACGCCAGCTTAAGGATGCGCGCCATTCTCACAGACAGAATTCTCACCAAAAGAACAACGCCGATCTCTGACGTCATGCGCTCTCTCCATTCCTTGATAATTAACCAATAGGAAGCTGGCTTCGGATACTACACAGTTTGGATAATGCTTCGGGCCACGCCTCCTGGTGCCTGCAGCCGCGCCCCCTGCGTTGTCGCTCTGTCAATCACGTATGCTAACCGTTCTTTCTCCTGGCCGCGAACGGTTTGAGTGCACGCGCTTCTCCGAAACAGCTCGCGAAAATTTCTCGCGAGATTAACTCTGGTCGTGCGAATCTCATGGCACTAATGCCTTTCTGGTCTGATAACGCCTGCAGGCCGCGGCCAGTGCCTGAAAATTGGTTAGAGCAGAAGGGGAGCCACGCGACGCCACAACTGCCCATCAATTTGGTCTTCGACGTTTTTTGCACTGGTTCTCCCACCTAGCAGCTACCGTCATGTGACGAGGTCGTCTGCTAGCTTTTCCTGGCTTGTAATGAGCGATAAGGAAATGAGCTGCTTTATGCTTTTCAACGGTCAGTAGCCTATTTCAAAATACTGAACAAACACTTTTCCACAAGAACCTATGGTGAGGAGGGCGATGGACATTACCACCTCTTTTTTTGGGGGGAGGGGGTTCATGTCCTCTTAGAAGAAAAGCAGAACAGTTACAAAGCAGAAGACACAAAAGTCACCGAAAAAGGGAACTTAGGATGAAGAATAACAATAGCTAGGGTGATAGGATAAACAGTAATATACCTACTGATCAGATATGGACCCATGTAGATAGATGCCTATACTAGCCATAATAATAATAATAATAGAACATGGAGTGGAAAAACCAAAAGCAAACCAACAATCCACCACCTAAATGGAGGTAGACTAACTAATTATTCACTGTTCTTTTTATAAGACTTTCAAAATCTTTACAAGTTTCAAACACTCATGCTTTATCAGTCAAACAGTATGTCCAATGCAAACAGAGGTTTATAATTAGTATAAATCGACGTTAATATGTTGTAGACAGAGGTGAACAAATCCTGGACAACTTATAGGGACCTTAAGATGACGACTCAGGGTTTGACACTAAGGCAGCGTTTTCACTGCCTTGTAAGGCAAAATTCTTTAAGTTTTACTACCCAAAGGTAACTGTACTCACCAGGCATCTTTCTTTGTTTGTCTTGATTTTATAATCATTTGCATGGAACTGGAAAGTAACGTTTCTGCAGTTTACCTAACTGGGAAATATTTTCAAATTCTTTTCAAGATATACAAACAAAGTGTGCTGCAAGGAAACCTGTCAGAAATAATGCTTGTCCGACAACTAAATTTACTTGCCCTGGACAATATGGCAACCGTAAACGTCAAGTTCTGACTGTATGTTGTGCAGCATGGTCACTTAATGATTTTTCTCAATCGATCGCTGTTGAAACGAGATTTGTACTAGTTTACATATAAACATGACGTGTTATTTAATCTCATAAATTTTTCCTCTAAAGCAGAGAGACGAAAAATGCAGCTGCCATGACCACATTATCAGCCATTGTGTAACATCGACCTACATCGAATGCATGCAATCCTAGCACTCTTTTAGTAGGCTGTCGTTCGTTGTACTGTCAGACCCGCCAGTGAACGCTAACACTGAAGTGTGAATGCAGTTTTAAGATTTTCATCTGCAATGTGCCCGGACTTCACTTGCTCCCACCCTTGAAGTCAACTGTCTTCTTGAGTGAGTCTGTCTGCTAACCTTCACAACAGCTTGTGTTCTCATATTTTCGTTGTCTAAATACATGTGTGTCCTGAGAATTCTGTGAAACTGTCTAATATACACGTCCTGTACACCCACAGGTGGTATAAAGGGGAGAAATTCACACTCTGCAGTTTTTGTTTATTTGCAGTTACAGGTAGGAGAATATTATGGAGACCGTCTTCAGCCTCTACTGTATACAAACGTCAGACTGTCAAACTTCAGTGTACATACAGACCTCAGGCTTCGCTAATAGCAGTTGTAAGACAGCACTGGCAAAGCCTTGCTAACATAGCCCTAAGATGTCGAAGAGGCAAAAGGCAAGGTGGCAAAATGCAACATTTTCACAAAGTATGGCTTTTATAATGCTTGAAAAACCTCTCTTTCATACATCTCATTTATACAATCATGTGACATTCCCATACATAATATCCAACCACGACGGAGTCACGGAGACAAACTAAACACCCTTTCAATCACAGGAACTTCCCTAGCTCCATCTAGTTCTAGCAGCTGGGGTGGTGACCTTCCTGTTCTCTGCTCGTCAATCTAGCACCTGCCATAGAGTTTAACAGTATTCTTGCATGCTCACATCGTCAATTAAACCATCCGTTATTCAGACTTTATTAATTAAGAGTCTGCATTCCTTGACACGCGTACATGTCTTATGTCTTGGTTTCTCACCAATTGAACGCACACGTCTTGTGCCTCGCTTTTTCCCGCCACTTGAATCTATCTCCGTATACAGTATAAGGATTCTCCAGTAAAATCCCTTTTAACTTCCAGTGAAGCCAGACGTTTTCACGTCACTACCTCCCGCCAAAACCAGTGCTAATTTCAGGTCCCATTGCTGATCGTTACGTAGCTAATTAACATTTCCCAATCAGTACTCATAGTTTTATCACGTGATCTAACTATACCATAGTAACGAAGTGAAGTTTCCCGAAAAGACTTCCGAGCTGGTCAGACCTATGTTCGCAAGCGGTCCAGTATCCACCAGGCAAACCTGTAATGCCTCTAACAGACAGAGGGTGATGAGAGTTTGATGAAGATTTTCCCAGGAGGGAAATTGTTTGTCTATCTGTCCTACTTTTTGTGCATGCCATTTTGACTACCCGCACTATCTCCATCAGCGTGACTAGAGAGCTGGACAGCAGCGGTATCTTTCGTTGTAGTCGGCCTTGTGGGGTCGTTGAAAAAGAGCACGCATGAGAGCGCGTTAGTGTGTAAAAGAGCGCGTTTTTGATAGTTGAATTTTGTTGTTGTTGTTGTTCTTTAATGTCAAGTCAGCAACGTAGGCTATATATCACAGCGGGGGAAGGAGGGGAGAGGGGGAGGAAGCTGAAGTACCAGGAGAAACATGTCGCATACAGAAAAAGTGCGTGTCCCGGACACGGGTCCTCAATCCACGACTCTTTGCACCGATGGCGATGAGCACGCGTAGACCTATATATATGCTACAGGCTGGCCGGCGAAAGATTAGGATACAAACGATATTCCATAAGAGACCATTGAAGAGATAGATTACCTCATTCCCATTACGGAATCAATGACTTATATACGTAAATCTGCTAACTTTTTGCTACAGTAATTTATTCTTCATCGCAAGACGCATTCAAATAGTATTTCATTTCATTTCTATTTGGAAAAAACTCTGGCTAGTCTGGTATATACACAGATGTCGATGAGCAAAGGGAAATCAAAATCAATATTAAAGTACACTCTTGAAGCAAGCTCACACGCGCACACACATGCACGCACACACAAACGCATACACACATGCATACACGTACACATTTGCAGTTTAAATCCACCACCCATCTCAAGATAGAAGTGACGAATGAGAAAAACGAATACTACTGATAGGGTCTGACCCCATTTGAAGGGAAATCACTCTTCCTTATAGTCTCAGATACCAAATACAGAATTAAAGCAGTACTTAAGCATGTAATATAGGCCTATAACGAGAGAGTGAGGGCCGCGAGGAAGAAGGGAGAAAAAGACAGTAAAGACCGACAGAAAAGGGGGATGGGGCACGTCAAGAAAGAATTACTGAAAACAAAGCTGGAAAATATATATGAAAATCCAGTAACTATAGAATGTTTCATGATACAATATATTCTGTCATAAAGTATTACTTTTTAGAGCACTCGAGATGTATAAGGACACATAACCACACTCACTGTCTCAATTATTAATGAATCGAATATCCAATTATAGTTTCGACTAAGTACTCTTTTTATAATTAATAAACAACAAATGAGGACAGATCAGCGCTTAAATTATCGAAAGATAACTCCAACAAAGATAATTGGCAGATCCTAAAAGATCTTTTAGGATCTGCCAAGTTCCTTTCTTTCGGCCCTCTCTTTGCTACGTGTTTAGGTACGGTAAGCTCCCTTTGGGCACAGGCGTCTGCATACGGCTATGTGTGAGCGCAGCCAGTATCTTTGTTGGAGTTATAAGTACTCTTTGTTAGTACAAGTAATTTATTGTCTGCTATAAGTATTACAGTCGGTTTATCCTATATGGTAAAACAATCTGCGCCTATGCAATGATCGAGGACTTTTATAACTCTCTCTTCTGGGATGGATCCGAGGGGAGGGGGTGCTTTGGGTCCTTTAGCACCCCATCCCCTCTGCCATCAGTGTACCATCAGAGTCGGAAAATATTTTCAAACTTATGATTTATCTTTCAGAAGAGACTCCTAGAATAGTTTTAAAATTTAAAAACATCGTCAAAACTCCACCGAGACCCTGACCAAAAAGCTTCAAACACTCCGATCACAAAGTGACTGATCCGATCCTGCGCTTCGCATAATAATTAAACAACATAATCATTACACGTATACGTAATGTGACC
The DNA here is from genome assembly GCA_004794575.1 of Lanistes nyassanus. NCBI lineage: Eukaryota > Metazoa > Mollusca > Gastropoda > Architaenioglossa > Ampullariidae > Lanistes > Lanistes nyassanus. The sequence goes on along the minus strand of SMGT01012919.1, from coordinate 319,964 downwards.
ATTTAAGATATAATTTACTCATCCTCGTTTGAAAGTATTATAAAAAGAAAATGAATAACTCACGTGAAATCTTTAGACTGGAGATTATATGATGAAAATCGATGACTGCGGGATGTCGTTGTCAACAGGATACATTTGTAACCAGTGACTACAAATCCCTAACTGCATTAAAAGCCACTGAGAAACTATCATTTTATGCAAGTATCTTTACCGCAGGGTATAGGTTCAAGAACGCGCACGCCAAAAAAGTCTAGCAATTAGTACTCACTGGTGAAATGACAACTGTTTTGTTGTTGTTTTGTATTTTTAACAAATATAAATATAATACTACTTTTTAAATTGAGCTGCCCTCTTTGTTGGTTCGAATTAGTATGATGGTCGAGTCATCATCGTGTTGTGGTCGAGTTGATTCACCAGCGACGTGGTGTCGAGTTAATGAGCCCGTCCTAATTCTGGAGTGCGCATGCGCTATATGGAAAAGCCAGAATTAGGGTACAGACGCAGGCCTGTGCCGCGACAACCTGCCTCTTGCTTTACTGTCGAAATGATTTTCTGTGTATTTGAGTGTTTTTATTGCTTTCATTTCGCAGTGTATTTCTATTGTGTGCATGTTACGATGGGAAAGAATGATTCTTGTTGGGTTTATGACCGTACGTAGTCATTGAGAGGGAAAAAATAACGATATTTACAAACAATAAAAATGCTGTTTACAAATCTTTTTCGTGTTTCTTATGAAGTCTCTCACGGTGGATTGCTGCAATGGGGCGTAACGAAACAATATCATTTGTGTGGGTGCGCGATCTTCCTGCTCTCCTGTTTTATCACCCAGAAATGGTGTGAGACGTGGGAAACATACAGGCTTACCCCCACCCTCATCCCCTTTCCTACCAACACGCCGAACTAATAAAAAAAAGGGGGGGAGCGGCGGGAAACGAAAATTAAGGAAATCGAACCACCGTGTTTTCGGCTGCTTAATCCAACACTTTTGCCATATGAATACCCTCAATGACGCCGGCATGCTTACTGTAACTATAAGAGGCTGCTCGCACATCTTCCGCAGAAGCAGTCCGCAATTTCAGTGACGCACAGCACACTGAGCACAGTACACGAAATTTCGTCGATTTAGCCATCACCTCACTTTTGTGCACTTATCACACCTTTAAAATAAAAAGCAATGCCGTTTTATTAAATGCGCATAATATACAGCCCAAATTGATGGTTCTCCTTCAAGAAGTCTTCTCAAGTAATAATAATATTTATCTACAAGCAGAGCCAATTTCTTTTTTTTTTTTTTATTTGGCATGAAACTAGCGAGCTTGAGCCAGCAGCAGACAACAAAATGGCGGACATGTGAGTCTCAGATATTTCCAACAAAACAAATATTTATGTTTGCTTTTTTAAAAGCCATCATTGGTCTCTGTGATCGTCACACGTTTCATAACTATCATTTTGAAGTACTAAAAGATCAGTTTACCATTCTTAGTAGTTATTGCAGGAAACATTACTGCTTTGAATGCATAGACTAGTACTGATCAGTGCTACTTTTCGTTTTCTTGTACAAGTTGTAGTACTAGTACTACCACTAGTAGTACTAGTAATACTGTGTATATATAGTAGTAAAGTAGTAGTAGAACAGTACTACAGTCTACTGTATTTCTAGCAGCATAGCAAGAAGACCTTAGCAAGTTTCAAAACTGATAGAGACTAAAATACCAAAAGCGAAAGTGGTGTGGGAATATAACAATAAATGTATACATTTTGAGCACGTTGTGAAAATCGCCTCCAGATATTTTTTATTACGATTCCACGAAGCCAAGAATAAGAATCTAGAATGGGTTCAGCCATGGATCAGCAAAGGTGACAAGTTCTAGCTAACCCTACTACAGCGCTATCATACATTGCCGTCCCACCGCCTTTCAAACCGTCAGCCTCTGAATTTAACTTAGCGGACATCGCGATGTAACACCAGGCAAAACAGAATCGTGATTATTTGAAACACATAGAGAGAAAAGAGCACTGTCGCTTCTAGTCAGCCAATTGTTGATCTATAGTGCAAATAACGCAACAAAGTCGGCGTAGTTGTTAAAAGAAGTAAAAAAACATACATTAAAAATAATGTATAAAGTTTTGTCTTTATTTAAACCGTTCCTGGTACTGTGAAAAACTTTCTGTGGGATTGGGAATGCACAGTGGTTAACATCACTGGCTTGTACACACCATAGTGATGATAAGTATCCTAGCCAAGAAAATGCTCAATACTCAAAATCATCGTACAACTAACTAATCCAATAATATTTTAGCTATTGCACAAAAAAAGCTGCAGTTAAACTATAGCTAGCCTAGCCTAGTGAAAATCTTTTAGAAACACAGGCAAGTATATATATTTAGTAAACCTAGTCTGAATCATTTAGCACAGGGCAGGTGTGGAGTGGAATATAGTTATGATGAGAGAATTTATATCCAATCCTTTTTTTTTTTCTTGCTTCCTAGCACTTTATTGATTTGTGCTGCAGGGAGATAATTGATAGAGAGGGAGGGTCATAGCTCAAGATCTGTTGCAGCCCATTTATCCTGGCCATTAACCATTTGCAGGATTGTTGGGGCCCCATTGTTCCTGTTTTTCTGCTTAAAAAATGGAGGTGACCATTACCCTAACAAAAAAATATGACATCATCCAAACAATTTAGAATTGAGGTTGATGGTCACGCTTGACTTGAGCCATGAAGGACCCCAAAGCAAACTTTATGATGTCCTGGGAGTCCTTTTTATAACAGTCCATTCAGGCAAAAATACTCCAACTATCTAAGTCTCCTGAATATATGCCATTTTTCTGAGGAATACTCCAAAGGCACTTTGGGCCAGGTTGCACAGGTCTAGTATAAATTTTTCTGTCAGTGAAATTCATTATTCATTAAATGATGGCAACATTCAAACTTTAAAAAAAAGCCAAATGTAACAACATTTATAATGTATTGAATGATATGCTATAGCCCAACCTTTTATGGTTTGTCAAAATAACAAAGCGTACTATTGTTAGGTACCAATTTAAATTAAGTTGCTTAAATGTCATTATCATTGTAGCTTAGCTTATCATCTGCTAAGATCATGTTCTTGAAAAAAAACACAGTGGCTTAATTGTAACCATGGGGAAAACAAGATTTTCCATTATTGAATAGAGATGACTAAATAAATTTATGCGAGGAAATGTTATTGATTTATGCACTCAAGAAGGTATATATTTAAAGGGTACCATGTCAGATTAGTTTGGAAAATTGAAATATTTTCCTGGAAATGTCAGGGAATTTGCTTCTGTCTTAACAGTATGGACTCTAGCATTTATGTGCACCTGCTTACTATAATCACATATGAATACAAGAGATGGAAGATCAAATGTTGTTTGAACATAGACATTATATAAAATTTAAGCATTATATTTAATTTTTCATATCAGGCTTTGGTCACATGGAAGAATTCGCCTGGCAGTTAAGGCAAAAACATGGTCACCCACACAATATGAGTGGATGCTAGCAGCCCAGTGTATTCAGCCTGAGGAAAAAGAACGTATTGGGAGGTTTGTTTTCAAAAAGGATGCGAAATCTGCAATGGTAGGTTTGTCTCCCTCTGTTTAACATGCTTAGCGCTTAACACGTGCACATGTGCATATTGTCATCGATATGTCTCTTTTGTCCCTGACCGACAAAAGATAGGTAGGGGATAGAATCATTAAAGTAGCTCCTAGCAGGGTCAGTTTAGTTAGCATAACACACACGCATGCGCAGGGAAAAGTGCATTAGTCTTATTGTTCAAAACCATCCCTTGTTTATTTAAAATGATTGTCTCTAATGTATGAATGGCCAGGTCTTGCTCAGGTCAGGAAGGCATGGCACACAGATTTAAGAGATATTTAGCTGGTCTCAGTCATAGTCCTAGTAACTCAAGTATCATAAGAAAGAGGCACAGTAGAAAAGGTGTATTTAAAAAAAAAAAGGAAAAGGGCTTTACTTGTCCATGGAGCTGTAGTACCAGCTAGAAATGTCGTCCTATAATGGCACAGTGATGTTAAAATTTAATAAGTTGTAGAATTGAAGAAAAGGTGGCCTGCTTCTGGAGCTGTGAATATACGTGCATAGTGACATCAAATCATCTGGAAGCAGTTTTGTGTTGTAAATACCAGAATGGTAACTTTGCACAAAGAGAATTTTTGTCGATGTTGAGTGGATGCAGCAACGAAAGGACTGTGTACACGAAAAGAAACTTTGCCAGGGCTGTGCCATCTGTAGCAACAGGACCCCCACCATGGTCATGCAATGCAGTAGTTGCATTTTTCCCACAAGAGACACCATCGAGTCACTTCGTGTGATGAATTTTCCAAGAAAAAACTGAATCAGAACTCATTGTATTCTGTGTACGCAACCACGTGAGACTGGGGAACTGTTTCAAGAACTAAGCAGGACTGGTGACACATGATATGTATTTCAGCTGAGTCACAACCTTAAATCCCCTTTTACACTTTTGTTAACTATATTATTGTGATGGATGATGGAGACGGTTTTGGCCACCACGCTCACAGCCACAGTGGACGCCGGGGGGGTGGTACCCAGGAAGATTTTCTTTAATTTTTACAATAACTTTGTTGTCTTGCATAAATAACATTTCTTTCCTAAGTTAACAACAGAACTGAGCCAAGCTAAATTAAACGATAGATGACACATACAGTTGATTTTCTTAAAAACACAAATGTCTTTGTGTCTTATTCAGATGTAAGTTTGGAGCAGTAAGTTTCCATTGTGAATGTTTCCATTGTTGTCTTGATTGAATGGTTTACATGTAGTGAATGTTTTTAGAAAATGACAAATTATGATGACACGTATGCATAAACTGGCATGTGCATACATGTTTATGCTGTTTTTGTGTGAGTTTCAGGAACGTTTTTCTGTCAGTTTGTCTCTTCATTAGCCCAGATGTACGTGTGTGTGCATCTGCACTTTTTTTTAAAATTTGCAATGTATGTAAAAATGTATATGGTAGAAGTGCTTGAGTTTCAATTTCAAGAGACCCGTTGTTTAGTTAACTGATTAAACCAAACTATCTGTCTGTAGGATGAATGGCTTTGCTATGTCTGCCATTTTCACAGCCATGTTGTTGACTAGATGGACCTTTAGTGTCTCAAAGGTTTTCTAGTACACATCCTTCCAGACGAACTTGTTGGACACCTTACCTTTCAGCAGCCTGGTGAGTGGTGCGGCAATGGCGCTGTAATTTGAGACATACCTGTGATAGAACCCAGCAAGCCCCAAGATACTTCTTACCTCTGTCTGGGTTTCTGGCCTCTTCCTCTTCAGCAGCTGACATATCTTCCCTGGGTGCCAGCTTCCATGGCTTATCTGATCCCCCAGGCAGGTCAGCATTGTATGCTCCTCCTAGCATTTGGTCAGGCAAGCAGTGTGGTTGACCTCTCTGAGGCTGGTCAAGATGTCCCGCAACAGTGAGACCTGCTCTTCACAGGTCTCAGTGGATAGGAGCAAGTCATTCATGAAATTATCAGTGTCCTTGCAGTCCAGGGGTTCCAGCAGCTGGCCTGTAATTGTCATGAAGATGCTGGGTATGTTCTGCACCCTGAAGGGTAAAAAAAAAAAGGAAAAGGTCTTTACACCTGGCCTGTGTTATGAAGGCCAGCTTGGACCTGTCCTTCGCTGGGATTTTCCAGTTACCGATGCTCAAGTCAGCTCTGGTGAAGTACCTCGCTCGGGTCAGCTTCACCCAGTAATTCAGCCTGCTTAAAGTTCTGGGTGACGACGTACAAGCCTCCCCACCAACTTGCAGCTTACTGTGGGCTGTTGGCAGGAGCAAGATGCAATCTCCGATATTCAAGTCTTTCCTGTTTGCCCGCTGGTTGAAGTAGACACTCTACTTTGCCCGCTTTTCTCTCAGGTTCTCTTTGGTGAACTGTGCTAGATTTCTAGCAGCACTTCCGCCACTGTCTCAGTGTCGATCCTTTTGAGGGGCATGGCCTTGGCGAGACACGTGGCATAGTTGATGACAGTCAGCACATATGGGTGGCCTTCATCGGACAATGGTTTGATTGGCCATTGAATGTGACGGATAAATGGTTTAAGAACAAAGTAGACAGATGCTTACAAGATCAGTATATTCAACACTGGTTCGAGGAACTAAACACAAAACAGGTATACACAAACTACAGAATACTCAAAACATCATTTAAGCCCGAACCCTATCTCAGAGTGTTACCACCTTCTCGCTGCCGCCTGCTATTAAAATTCTTGACATTAGATAATAACTTCCCTGTTAACAAACTCAGACACGAAGACATCCCTAGGCATGAACGATTATGTACGTTGTGTGACAGAAAAGACATAGGTGATGAATACCATTATATTTTCTTATGTGACAAATTTACAGCTGAACGCAACACCGCACTGACACCATACTACTTGAGCCAGCCAAATACATTTAAACTTTATAAACTCTTTTCTTGCAAAAACAAAACTGTATTGACCAAGTTAGTGAAATTTGTTAAAATACTTCTTAGTAGAGTACATTAATGAATAGATGAATATGTGCCTATGTTTTTGCGTGTGGGCACGTCTGGTTGGGTGATTGAGCGTGTTATTTGTGTGTTTATTAATCATTGATTTGGCTTATCAATATATGCATATCCTAATGCCAGGTGAATTTATGATTGATGGGTTTTTTTGACAATTTTTTTTTTTCATATTTTCTGAATACCCCCTGAGGGTAAAAGAATAAAGAAACTTGAACTTGAGTCCATAGCGACCCGTTTTAAATGGCTTGTCAAGGATGGTGACATCTCCAAGCGGTGCAGGGTGGAGTTGGGCCCTTGTGGCAGTCCGCTGTCATATGTCTCATGACAACACAAATCTCCTGATCTCTCCCATTGTTCCTTGCCAGTAGAATTTCACCTTGATCCTCCTGGCAGTCTTGGACACCCCCACTTGCTACTTGAAGATGCTGTCATGACTTCTTCCCCTTCGAAGGTGAGGACACAGAGTTTAGAGAACTCCTGTCCTTCCACTTTACCCTGTCAGTAAAACAGGTTTTATATACCTCACTCCTTCCTGCTCAGTTATGAATCTCCCCCACACCTTTGAGTTTTGTGACATACCCCTCATCATACGACACAGTTTATTTTCTTGTACTCGTTTCAGCCATATCCTTCAGCGTCAATTTTATGCCCCTTCCTTTCCTGACCTCTTCATTCCGTCCCTTCTGCTGTGAGACTTGGGTTTTTTAATGTGCAATTGGCCTTTATTCCAATTTTAAGTTTGTTGTGCATTTTATTCCTCCTTTTGGTTTTACCTTGTGGCCTTTCTCCATCCTCTCTCTCTCTCTCTCTCTCTTCGCCTTCTTTTCTTCCTTTTACCTCTGTTGTATATACTTTTATTCTGCCGTGATTTAGCCCTCATTGCTGTCACAGCGTTAAACCCCAACAACCAACCAACCATGGTGCTGACATTATATTCTTCATGTTCAGCATTCGAGTTGAAGAATGAATGGTGTGGACAGTTTGTCCATGCACATGGGCTCCACCTGGTCCGTGTAGAAAGACTGCACATCAGTGATAGCTCTTCTTTCATGTCAGTGTTCGTGTAGGAGATGAGAACCTTCAGCCTTCACACCTGGAGTTGAGGAAGATTTTGCAGGTTTCCTGTTCACCTGCCCTTCCGTGAAGTGGTGGTTTGTAGAAGGGCACTCTAGTCTTACCATGTTCACTTGGTAATGCTTTCTCTCTGGAGGGGAAAGACACTTCTTGCCAATGTGTCCCTCCTTCCCACAGCTATAGCAGGTGACCAGCTCTTCGGACCTGCTAAGCTGCCAACACTTGTCACTCTGCGCGGGCTGTCTGTTGTCCTTCTTTCTCAGTTCTCTAACGGGGCCGGAGCACTGTTGACCACCTTGTTTTGAAGCATTTGTCAGGAAGGAACATGTGTTGGGGGTCTTCTTCAATCTGGAGAAAGTTTTGGACGTGACCTGGAGGCATAACATCCTGGTGGTCCTTTACAACCTTGGTTTTTGCAGCTGTCTGCCAATTTTTATCCATAAGTTTTTAGCAATCATCAGCTCAACATTTAGGTAAGTTCCATTTTGTCTGCCTGCTATCCTCAGGAAATGGGTGTCCCAAAGGCCAGTATTTTGTCCCCCACCCTCTTTTGTGTTAAACTCAATGCTATTTTAAATTTTGTGCCCTCTGCAGCCGACGTTTCTTTATTTGTTGATGACTTTGCATTGTGTGTCCGTGGCAGGTACCTTCCCTGCCTCAAGCATCAGCTGCAGCTCTGTGTGGTGTACAACGTTGGACCTCTTCCAATGGTTTTACATTTTCCACTGTCAAGTCTGTTTGCATGCATTTTTGTAAACTTTATGGCCACTTTCCAGAACCCACCACGATTGTTAATGCTTCAGTGGTCCAGGTGTTTAAAGAAGTGAAATTTTTAGGGTTCAGTTTTGACTGCAAGCTTTCTTTTTTAAGTCACATCTGGTCCCTTCGTGCATCATGCGTGAAGGCACTGGATGTTTGACATGTAGTTTGGCGCATCCACTGGGGCTCAGATCAGACCACTCTTCTATGTTTGTACCATTCTTTGGTCCAGTTCAGACTGGATTATGGTTCCATTGTTTAGAGTTCTGCCTGTCCTACTTACCTCAAACTTCTTGATATTGTCCACTGTCATGGCCTCCGGATTTGTCCGAGGTCCTTTCGCACTGCTCCCATTGACAGCCTGCATGATGAGGCTGCCACCCCCCCCCCCCTTTTGTCTGTGCTGCCTCCGTCTCATGCTCAGGTATGTCACCAGGCTGAAGCCATGTTGGGATAACCCTGCTTACTCTGCTGTCTTTCACCGTTTGTGTGTTTCTTTGTACGATCTTCATCCAAAGGAGCCCAAACCTCTCTCTTTAGGCCTTCTTTCTCACCTTTCTGCTTCTGGTCTTAAGCTTGACCATGTTGCTCCTACACCTTCTCTTCCAGAACCTCCCTTGGGCCTGCTGCTTCTCGACCTTCATCTTGTCCTCTACTTCTGATCTTCATCTTCACCACTTTCATGAACTCATTTCTGACTATCCTGGCTTTTGCCGCATCTTCATGGATGGCTCCAAATTTCCTTCTGACGGATGAGTTGCAGCTGCGGCCATGCCTTCTTGGTCACCATGGCCTGCTTCATTGATCACTGTTCTGTCTTCTCTGCTGAACTTTCTGCTATCCTTCTGGTTCTTGCACATGCTATCCACTCTGCTTAGAAAAACTTTCTGATCTGCTGCATTCAGAACCTCGTCCCACCAATGACCTCTCACCATCCTCCACCTTCTATTTTATTGTACTCGTTTTAGCCAACACCATTTTTACGGTCATTCCTTTCCTGACCTCCTCCATCTGTGATACTGGCCTTCATGTACTTCAGCATGTTGCTGTGATTTTTATTCATCCTTTCGGTTTTATCCTGTTGCCTCTTTCCGTCATATCTTGTTCCCCTTTCTTTTATCCCTTTCACTGCTGTAGTATGCCAATTTGTGCTGACGTGATATAACCATCATTGCTGACATGGCATTAAACCACACACACACACCAAACAACCTTCCCATGGTTGCACTAGCTAATATACTTTGACTCCATCTTTTACACCTTAACTGTTCCCGACAGGACGAGCAGAACAAACTGTCCCTACAAGAATGACTGACAGATGTACACCATGGCTGCTAATCCTTATGCAGCTATTATACACAACACGTGCACACACTTTTCTCATTCACGATGTTGAACAGGACTATTGCAGATGCTACATCTTGCGGCTCCTAGTCCCAGCAATGGTCCAATGACATCCAAACTCCTCTCTCTTTGACTGGCAAGAGTCTGGGCCTCTGTGCTGCTCCGTTGGTCTTACAATGACAAGGTTGGCGGCAGTAACTGGCCCTCTGTGTCCATGTCGTATATAGCCTCTGATGAGCACTCCAGGAGACTTGTTGTACTCGACAGTCAGCAATGTGAGTGAACATCGCCACTTTTTTACTGGCCAGGAGGCCATCTTACAATAAGTGCAAGCCTCTCCGTTACCAGCCGACATGCAACCATCCGTTCTGGATGGGTGCCCATTAAGCCGTGGGGTGTGCTACCTTCACCTCTCGCTCTGCGCCACCTCCTTTGCACCTTTTGGGTTCGTGCACACCCAAGCTGTGAGAAAGATACACAGGTAGTACTGGATTCGATTTGGCCAGACACTACAATGGTCTAATGAGCCATGAATCACAACATGTATTGTAGAAAGGTCCCTACACTTTGTTATGATTTTTCTAGTGTCTTGTTGCCTACCCAATCGGGAGGTAGAGCAAATTGTTATGGCCGACCCGATTGGTTCGCCAAAACAGCCAGGAGAGACTGTGCAGTGGAGCGGGGAAGGTAGCCGGCTGAGAGCGAGGGGAACCCGCATCCCGTCCCCCGGTTGACCCCCCAGAGGGGGTAGGCTGCGAGGTGGGGGCGAATAATACTCCGGGCTACAGCCTACCACCCAGAACGGGTAGAAAGCCCATTCGCATTTTTCTTGCAAGTCCACGCTCCGGGCTATATAGGCACCCGACTGCAAATGTTGTTTGCCAAAAGCCGGGTAGCCGAACACCCAACCGAGTTCTAGAGGAAGTATTACAGAAGAGTATAACCATTATCCGAGACGTGGACCCAAGAGAACCAGCAGACTTCTGCATCAGGGGTGACTCTTGTCCGGTGGAAAAAGAACTCGTGCATTTCGGACCGGTGTTGAGATTGTGGAGCTGAGAGACGTGGCGTCTGCAGTATTCCTATCCAGCATCGTGAAAGTGAGTTTATGTACAGTGTAGGAAAGTAAGACACGACCATAACTCAAAGCTAGTTGAACAAACTTAGAAGAAAGTAAATCAAACTTGTTGATTTGTTGGTTTGTAGAAACCTACGGTTATTTCTTGTGCGATCGTCAGTTGATCTTATTGTTTGTTAAGACGTCGGCGTGATGTCATTTTCAGAGCAGATTTAGTACGAAAGGATAAAGTTTTCTTTGTGTTCACCGATGTAAATTCATAACCCGGTAAATAACGTGTGCGTGTAGATACGTATAGCGGAGCTGGGATGAATATATGAGAGTGCGAGTGATTGTTCTACATATGTCAGGAGATGTATATTGGAGCATCATTCATTTTGTAGTAGAATACTCTGTGTGTGTAACTGTAAATAAATAGAATAGTGTATTATCACTGCCCTCTTTTATTAAGTTGTGCGCATGTCAAGCAAGGGGGTGGGGGCTCGAGCCGTTTGGAAATTGACGAAATTAGGCAGCGATCGCAGTGGTAGTTTCCCCCTTCTTGACACATTTTATGTTGTTGTAACTCTAGTCAACGAGCAGACGAGTAAAACACATAAACACCATACCCCTAGACACGACAGAGACAATACCACGACACACTTCATCAGTTATGACAGATTAGGTTTTGTTGCCACATCTTTGGTAACTGCAAACTCTTTGTTGAACTCTTCATGCGTGTTCTTGCCAAAGCAAGAACACAACACCAATGACATCGAAAATAATATTGACATCACACAGCTAAATTGCGTGACATTCCAAGCTGATCCTTGGCTTCTGAGCTCACTGCAGCACAAGCTCACTCACTGTAGCACAAGCTTGCTCACTGTCCCATGACTGAGATGGATCTTTGCTCTTGTATTTTGAAGACCATTAGTCTTCTTCATCTTCAGATGGCTGCAGCCTCCTTCACGTTCCATGATTTCTCAATGCAAATTTAACGTGATTACTTTCCTGGAAGAGCATAACATATCGGCGCAGACATGTACAAAGGCCTTCAGGGGGTCTTCTTGGATCCCATCATATGCACAGATTACACACTTGCAGGGGTCAGCTTTCTCCAGCCATCTGCATGTTATTCTTGATACATGCTGAAATGAAAATATAACTACCACTTGGAATAAAACATGACAACAAAGGAACTCAACAAGCTAAAAATTAACAAAAATAGTGTCAGTGTTCTGGGGCCTTGCCCTTTCATCAGGACAACACAAACAGATAAAAACTAAAACTAGATACTTAACTGCAAAGATGTGGACAGCACATGGAGAGTGCAGGGGAATGATATGTTGAGAAAGAGGGTCAAAACCACATGTAAAAGTGATTTCTCTCCTCATCCAGTCAGTGGCAACAGTTCAGAATATTTGCTGGTTTCCCCATTTTTTTCTAAACACATACTTCTTACTTTTGGACAATCATTTCCAGCAATTCTTCTCTTACTCTTTGTTTTTAGGTAGGACGCTTGCTTATTCGTTCTGCAGCGTCAATCATGATGGGCATACCCTATGGGCAGATCAAGTTGGCTCGAACAGATAAGGGCAAACCATATATCCTCAACCTGCCAAATGCCAAGTCACCATCCAAAGGATTCAACTTCAATATTTCCCACCAAGGCGACTATGTTGTTCTTGCAGGAGAATCTCAAAAACGTGTTGGAGTTGATATCATGAAAGTGGAGTGGCCACGTAAGTAGGGTGGGTTTCTTCCCAACTACCAAGGTTTCTCCAATTTTTGCAAGTTTTCTTGTAAGTTTAATGTGAACAGATCACCAAGATCTGTTGTTTTATGTTGTGTCATTCATGATGAGCTTATTCTATTAGTTTGATGATCCTTATTATTTGTTTAAAGTGACTAAAGTTGTATATATAAATAAATAGTGATCTTTTTGCATTTAGTGTGTTGGGGGTGTATGTATAAAGGCATATGGATGGTTCTCAGAAAAGCTGGGCCTGAATTTGGGGAGGGTCGCTCACTTTTCCTGCCAATACATTTGTAAAAATGGTTCAGACTGATGTTTTCGAAATGATCTTAAGAAACTGATGTTCAGAATATAAAATTTAAAAGCTTATTGACTTTATGTTTTTTATTGTTATACAATTTAGATTTGAAGTTGAAATTGTGCTGATTTTCCAAGCAACTTTGTTGAGCATTCACAATTTCTAAATTGAATCATTTTTGAGTAAACCATGTTTAGGACTATATTAGTACTCCTTGAGTGCATGTTTGTGATGGATTTTTATGTTGGAAACTTGCATGATTCCATTTGGCTAATGAAAAGAGGCTGGTTGTTTATATACATGTATTGTCATATGTGAAAACGACAGCCCCCACTCCCCCACCCCCTCACCCCGAACAAACATCCTTACTCATTCAAGACACAGTAAGGCAAGTAATTGCAAATTTGTTCACTTTCCAGTTTGATATTTCTTGAGACTATTTCATCATATAATCGACTGAACATTTTGTTAATCTTCATTGATGTTTTTCATCAGAAAGAAAATAGTTGCTTTTTGTAAGTTTGTGTTGTCATTCCCCTGTACTGTCCAAGGCATGTGGTTCATAATCATAGATCATCTAATAAGTTTTGTTCTTCGCACATCAATTCAATCCTGTAGTTCTGTGTCATCTCCCTGCACAAGTCAATCTGGTCAGTAATTGAAAGCTTTTGGGCTTAAAATAACCTTGATTCATTATGTCAACCCCACTAATTGCCTTTTTCTGCTTGCATTACACATGGTGTCACATATGCATCTAGTTATTAAAGCCCACATTTCTTAAGACACAAAAACTTATAGTTATTCACATAAAAAGACCAAGTGTAACCATCATATCAGCTTTGCATACAGGGGAGAAACGGAAATAATGCTACATACCATACCAAAAGTTTGTCAACAATATATATCTCAGAGAGAGAGAAAGATCTTTATTTCCCTATGTATACAATTCAGCCCAGTCATTTGTTAATGGTAACAGAAAGCTCGTTTTAGTTTGAGTGTGACTTAGCAAAAGCAACAGACCTATAAACACTGGACTTTTGTCATGGTGTCAAGGTTGTGGAGGTTAGAATATGGGTCAACTTGTCAGTACAGGTATTCACCAGTTCTGGTCAATGTGTTAGGTGATGCTGATTCAAGGTAGCTAAAGGTATGCATAATGTTCCTTATGAAAATAGACTGCATTATCTTAAACTATACAGTGTGGAATACAAAAGACTAAGATGTGATAAAAATGAGGTGTGCAACATAACTCATGCTATGTGTGATAAAATAAGTACTCAAGTCTTACTCCCATTTGATTGTTTTTCCAACAAGCAGACAAAATTAATGTTACCAAGAAATTCACTCATCCTATTAGGTTGTCACTTTTTAAAAAAAACTAATTGCAATAATCTGCCCACCGATTCTGTCAATGCATGAACGATAGATGTTCTCAGCCTTTATAAGCAATCATTGAAACTCATTACTGAATAAAACACTTATTGAAGTTTAAAAAAATTGCTATCAAATGCAAATACAAAATACAAAACATAGAGTGGGCCAAAGGAACCTTTAATGATGATGCTGAAAAATAGTTACCCATACACACCTTTTTATTTATCATCATCATTCCTTATTTTAAAAAATCTAGCAGCGACAACAGATGTCAACTTTATTCTGAAACAAGTGAAACAATAAGCTGCAACGTTTTTGACCATCTGCACAACTGAAACTTATCATTAACCAGAACTAAACTTATCAAACTAAAAAGCTCAATATATCCCCTATTTTCAGCCTCACTTTTTTTCTCCTTCATTAGATCACTTCTACCTCCAAACTGACAAACACTGCAATACCATGTGCCAGGAGGTCTTGTAGGTTTTTATCTCACTGAGATGCTAAGAGGGGGTTTACTGAAGAGGTGGGGTTTGGATTTTGATGGTGTGTGCCAGTTGAAAAGGAAGATTCTACATACAGGCAGGTTGTGAGGGTTTGGGGTCAAAACACCAATTGGCCGAGGTTCTGTGTGACTGGGGTTGTGGGTGGGTTGGAGAGTAAGTTGTGGGGTGGTGGCATGTTTTTGCTTGGCAGAGTGCAAAAGATCTGGAGGGTGGTTGCAGGCCAGGAAGAAGTTTAACATTCTGTCAGATTGTTTGGGGAAATTTGTGTTATAAGACCATCTGCAGACTGAGGAACTGCAAGTAGGGTATGTTGTGTAGGGTGAAGGGTGGGTTACATGAGTGGAAATCCAGGTATGCGTGTGAATTTGTTGGCTTGTAGTGGATGGTGATCGCTAGGTGGCCATTGTGCAGTTGATGTTAATGTGGAAGAAAGTGACAGAAGTGCTTGAAATGGTGTAGGTGTATTGGATGAAGGGGTGGAAGTGTTGTTTGTATTGTATGTATTGCAGTAACTGAGACTGTGAGAGCGAGGTGTAGGTGTATTGGATGAAGGGGTGGAAGTGTTGTTTGTATTGTATGTAACTGAGACTGTGAGAATGAGATAGTGCTCAAACCATCATCAGTGTGACATCTGTACAGTTTGGGGCACTGTGGGGCCCATATAGCTGTTATGGATGTTATGCTCATGCTAACCCATGAAAAGCCAAGCATAGCTGGACCCCATGGTGGAAAATGTGGCTGTTAAACTCAGAGGTGTTGAATTTGAGGACAAGCTCCACCAGCCTAATTAAAGTGTTGATGGGAGGGGTTTTATCACTACATTTCTCAAGGAAGAAGGAAAGAGGAGTCAGGGCATCTGTATGGGGTATAGAGGTCTACAGTGATGTAACATCCAGCATGAAGAGGAACACAGTGTGAAAGTGCGGAAGGAATTTAACCAGTTGAGGTGTGAGAGAGTGTGGTGTCTTTGATGTAGGTGGAAAGTGACTGTACAACGGGTTGGAACATCATGTCCAGAAAATTAGAGATATTTTCTGTGGGGCAGCTACAAGTGGAGATGATGGGTTGGCCAGGGTTAACTTTGTGCACCTTTGGCAGTAGGTAAAAAGAGTTTTTTTTTATGTCTTTCTTGATCAGGATTTTAGCCAATGGTGGTAGTTCTGCCAAGTTAATGGAAGTAAACATTATTTTGGAGATTGTTTCCATGTGTGTAATGGGTGTGTGGTGAATGTGATGCCCATAGAAGGAGGTTTGCAGCTACCAGATGGCCTCATCAATGTACAGGTGGCAGTCCCACATGACGATTGCACCAAACTTTGTCGGCTGGCTTAATCATGTCATCAGATGGATTTTTTTATTACACTAAAACCTGCCATATAATACCTTACCATATGTGACCTCCTCCAGCATACAACCCAAAACTTTCTGACGGAGACCATTTACTATATAAACCACCTCCCATTTACAACTCCCTCCTTAACCCGACCACCGACCGACAAAAGTGGCTGGTTTTGCATAGTATACCACTTTCCCTGGTTGAGTGGAAAAAGGTTAGCAGACTTCTTTTTGCACAGATGTTCACTGAGAAACATGAAATCTCAACCCCAGATCCCCTGAGAAGCACAAAAGCGACTAAAGTGGCCATTCTTGCACAGTATACGACTTTCCGTGGTCGAGCAGAAAAAGGTTAACAGACTTCTTTTTGCAAAGATGTTCACTGAAAAACACAAAATGTCAACCCCAAATCCCACGAAAAGTGCAAAAGAACTGTTTTAAATCTAGAAAAGAGATTGAAAGTGCTCCTAACTTGAAGCAACAAAGCGAAGTTGGCAATAAATTTTGCATCCAACATCCATGTATGACTTTATGCCTAGTGGACTGAAGGAAGTGACGGTTTTGTACAATATACAACTTGTGTGTCTTTTCGACATTTCACAGTATGACATATAGTTTATATCACATATTTTGTTGTAATTCATTCCTGAAAGTCTCGGGATTAAATTAGATATGATGAGATAAAGTAAGTCTGATGTGTGATAAAACAGTAATTGAGATGCAAAAAAAACTATTTTGCTATGTAGTTCAGCTGTAAATAAAAACACAATTTCAAAACACATATTGCAGTTGGCTGCCATGATCACATACATGCAGAAGGTTTTATTTCTCACCCCATTTATTGTGGTACATGTACCTGCATGTTGTACTAACAGCTCAGTGCAACTAGTCCTCCTTTATAAGACCCCTTCATTATACAACCTGATTTTGGCTGTTTTTTTGAAGTTGTATATTGGAGGTTTTACTGTATAAGGATATTAGCAAAAGCCGTTTCAAGGAGTATTTGCATTTGAAATTGGAAATTGCCTGGAGCATCTAGCTGAGACCGACCGTAGCAGAAACATGCCAGCACCACAACATTTCAACAGCCTTCTCCACACCAGAGACCACTTACAAGTCTGTACTATTTGGCAAATAAAAGGGGAATCCTTGGATCACAAAACATGAGTCCTATTTCATACCAAAAGTTTGTACTAAAGCTCTATATGGCCTAAACCTTCAGGGCTACTGTAGGGTTACAATACTATGCATTACTCAAAATTATAGTTTGCTGTTTATCAAAGTCTGCCATCTGAATGTAACTGTGGTATTTCTCAACATGATCATGGGGACCTCGCATGAAGACCTTGCCTACAACATCCTTTGTCGACCAAATATTTGCAAGGGGAGTAGATCTGGAGTGGTTTACAATATAACATATAGAATATCATACTTTCAAAGAGGATTTAAATGCAAGTGATGGTTGATATATTCTGTTTTTCATATACATCTCTTTGTTAAATAGTTATAAAAGCACAGAAATGATTTGATGTTTGTTGACTAACAGTAATAGAAGATTCGAATTCATGCCTTTTAAAAGGGGATAGGGGTAGGTAAAACTGGTATTGCAGGGCAGAGCATCTGTAGCTGATGCAAATCTGTTTCTATAGGTGGATCTGGTGGGATTCTAATACCTATATGCTAAGCTAGCAAGTACATGTATCCAGATACAAATAAACATGAAATGTCTTCACTTTTATGTGATTACGTATAACAGTTACGACTCATTGTGCTCCACAAGGCAGGCAAATCTGAGGATGCTATCATCATTTTTCAGGTGATTCAGACATCCCTTGATGTTTTTCCCCATGTGATTTTGAAGAATATGTGACTCTTATTAAAGGTACATGGCACTACACTTCATTACTGAATGTTATTTTGTTTTACATCTGTTATCATTTTCAGGTAGCACAACCATCCAGGAATTTTTCAGAACAATGCAGAGACAGTTGACACCAAATGAATGGTCTACTGTGCAAAGGCAAGCAGGTGACATGAAGCAGTTGAAAGTATTCTACAGACTTTGGGTCAGTTTCAAGTACATGTACTTACTAATGGATGAACCCTCTATCCCAGTCGTACAGCACACATTTGCATTTTGCAAACACCACCACCACACACACACACACACACATGAGTGCTTGCAATTGTAGCCCAGTGACTACAGACATCAGTTCATGCTTTTGTTTTGTTTCCCAGCTTTTTAAAAATGTTGGCCAAGTGCATTGCTCTGAGCAATCATCATTTGTAAATGGCAGTGTTACTGTACTAGTTAGTACATCATTACAATGCCTGATGTGACAAAAATTGATATCCTCAATTTTCAGTGTTTAAAGGAAAGTTATGTTAAAGCACTGGGAGTGGGGATCGGATTTGATGTGTCCAGGCTGAACTTTGACATCTCCAAAGAAGACATAAAACCAGGTATAGTCACATTGTCCACAGTATTGACTGTTGATGGACAGACAGCAAGAGACTGGGTGTTTGAAGAAACCATGCTGGAGGACCACTGTGTTGCTGTGGCAACAAAGCCACAGATGGAAGAAGAACCAGCAAGGACAGCAGTAAGGAGGAGAAAAAGAGAAGATATAAATTGACTTTTCACCTTAGTTGCTTTGATGCCATGCATACACATCTGATGCACACACACAGGCACTGAAACTCTGAGTAAGAGATAATCGGGGGTGGTTTCAAATTTTTTTCTACCCCAACAAACTCCAGGCTGTGTTAGTTTTACATTCTGGTAAAATACCGATATGTGGTAAGGGATCCTATGATTAAAAAGCAACATAAATGTGTGTAAACAAACCAAGAAGTGATGATAAGCCAGTAAGGCAAAGAACTTTGTGGTCTGGTGTTAGTAATAAACACAGTGACTCAGTCCTGACTATGCTGCAGGAAATTAGTCTTTTTTAGAAAACAAAGTGGTTACCTTGCACATTCTCCCCTTACATAGCCCAATAATCGGTGACATTTATATCTGTGCATTCTACTACAGTGGAACCCACTTACAAGATCTGATATTACAAGACATCAGCTATCACAAGACAGTTTTGACTTCCCAACCAACACTTCTATTTATCAATAAATTTTAATTGCTTACAATGGAGTGGATATAACAAGAAATTGGATATAACGAGGTCATTTTCACATCCCAAATAACCAGAATGCTCCAAAACTAACCTGGTTACCATGAGAACAAGTGAGATAAATAGAAATGAACTTCAGCAGGAGAAAAGTCCAGCCTCAGCACTCACACCACACACTAATGCAGCAGTACTAGGCTTACAGTAACGGAGATATTTGATTGTGTTATTTTTTGTCTGATTGGTTCTTTCTCGTGACCTAGTATTGTGTTCTGTGGATTGATTGGTTTGTGCAATGTGTTGTGATTTCTGACCCTTAGCTCATGGGTCAAAACATCTGTTTCCGGTAAAATGTACTGAAAATCACTCCAAAGATGTGTCTAACACTAAGAAGCTTCACTACAAGTAATGAGTAAAGCTAATTCAAAACAAGGCTTAATTGCAAAGCGCCCCCTACCTGCTGGCAAATGGCACTTGCAAAAATAGCAACCTCTTTGTAGAAGCAATGACAAACTCCTTTGTATCATGCCAATTATTATTCAGCAATGTATTGCTCCAACGGCAGAAAAAAAATGCATGAACTTTCATTCTTTCGTTTTCCAAAGAAAGAAGAAGGGTTTGTGGACTTCTTTGTGGCTTCTGAACTATTGTTCAATACTGCTGAATAGCAAGAGAAAAAGTCACATTGCCATAAGTTGTTAACAGTTAAGCCGACACTTTTTTTTTTAACTACTGTTACCAGTCCTGATTCCTCCATAGTACACTGGCTGGACGAATCCATTTGATTATGGTGTAACAATATGCGTATTAGGCAGTAGGTACTATGTATTTTGTGTAGGGAGATAGATGTAGTACAGATCAGTATAGAACTTTCCCACGTAGGACAGGGCTGGGAATTGACCTCCAGTGCACTCAACAGACTGCACAGCAGACATACATGCAATGTCAGAAACACTATGGTGAGATGCCCAGCACTTGGTCACCCACGTGCAGACACAGCATAATCCAAAACAATCACAGCCACGTGCACGCCATGGGAATTTAACCTTTCACATCTAATTAAGCTGTATAAGCCTCGGTGGGACCAGTTGGGGGTGGGGGGATAGATACACCGACCATCAGAGGGAGATGGATAGAAGACAGTGGGGGATAGATATATAGACCATCAGATGGAGGTAGGAGATGGATGCAGATGGATAGTCGCGTATAGGTGGAGAAGTGTTAGAGTTGTTAAAATTGATGTTAACCGCCACTCCATGGAACACCGTGCTGACTAATAAGATCTTATTGAGACGACCAAACATGCACCGGCATTGAAGTTATGGACAAGTGTGTGCTGACGTGACATTGCTATCTTGCATCTACCTTGTGGTAACATAATCATATATTTCTCTTTGTGGTGCTGTTACATCTGTCTTTGTGGCACCATGATCTCTACTTGTGGAACCGTAACATTACATCTGTCATTGTGGTGGCGTGCCGCAATTTCCATTGGGGGCACTATGTTACATCTGCCTTCGTGGTGCTGTGACTCTCTCTTTCAACTTGTGCCACTATGGTACTGATTTTAATGGAGTAGTTACTGTTAGTGATAGAGTTACTATTTGCGACTTTTAAGTCAGATCAGATCAGATTCTGGGACGAAATCAAAATCAAGCCCTTGCCGCAGGCTTTGTTTGAGCATCACAATTATTGAATTAAAGTTTTATATACATGTTTCTGTGCATTAAAAAATGTGCTTAATTTTAAAGTTCGTTACTTTCTAGAAGATTTTTTTGATAAAAATATATTGGTAGTTTTAAAGGTCTTAAACAGGGCTGTAAATAAGCTAATAATATTAACTTCAAGTTTCTAGGTAAAAACAAAGAGAACTTAACCAAGCAGGACTCAGATAAGACATCAGTGTTTGGGGGCATAGCCCCTTCTTCAGGATGACACAAACAGATAACATTATTCATGTTAATCCATGTTTTTTCATGGGATGGCTCAAACACATTTGTGACAGCTACATGGGTTTGACACCAGAACTGTACAGACAGCACAGTGGAACCCAGCTAGGGTGAGATCCAATACTACAGGACATTGGCTAATAAGAGACAGTTTTGACTTCCCATCCCTCTTCTATTCATAAATAAGTATTAATCACTTACAACAGAGTGAGTATAATAAGAAACTGGATATAACAAGGTCATTTTCATATTCCAAATAACCAGAATGGTGTTGTGGGTGGACTGGAGTGTAAGTGTGCGTGGTGTGGAGGCAGCTTTTTGTTTAGCAGAGTGCCTTAACTCTACCTCTAACCCCTCCCCTAATCCACACCCTCCCCCAACTCCTACCACTACCCTTCCCCTAACCCCCACCACTACCCCTTCCCTAATCCCCACCCAGAAGAAAGTTTTAAAAAGTTCATGCCCAAAGCGAAAGTACCTTTTCTGCATGCAATTACAAGTGAAACTCACATGGCATCTGTTAAGTCCTGTTACGGCATCTGTTAAGTCCTGTTACGGCATCTTTGAGTGGCTTTCACTCTTCTCTAAGGACAGTGGCTTTCGTTTTCTAGAAGTTGCTTGTGGAAAGATTATAAAGTCTGACAAAGATCGCTGGCAGTTGCAACACTGATAATATGAAAATGGCAGTGATAATCCTCACAAGAACCTTTTTTGAATAAAAAAAGAACAAAAGCAGAAATTGTAAAATCATTGTCACATGCTTAGCAATAAAATACTGTAAAACCAAGTCTTAAGCCATGAAAAGCATACTTTAGCAAACAAAGAAACAAGCACAAATCATAAAATTCAGCAAAAGGCGGGTCGTAAACCAGGTAAGGGGGAGGGTCGTAAATGGGATGATGTTTATATAGTAGAATGTTTCTGTCACAAGACCTGAGGTTCAGGGAAGAGGAGTGGTCGTAAACCCAAGGTTTGTAAAACAGACCTGCATGGGGCCCAGCATGTTCTGTGGTACTGGGATTGACCCATATCTTTCTCTCTGTCTTATCTATCAGACCTTTACACTTTAACAGTATCGAAGGAACCTGTCTGTATGGTATACACTCTTATTCTGAGCATCACCAGATCCTCTATGATGCAAACTAGATTCTATGTTCTGGAAACAAATTGTTTAATGACTATACAGAACATATTTTAACAGTTTGCTCTGAGAGCAGACACAACTGTCCACCCTTTAATAGCCTCATGAAGCACCACCTACTGGAATTTTTGTATCTGACAGGTGCCCGTTTGGGTAGCTAGAAACCATTTGATAGCAGACTTTATTTCCGTAATACCTGTAGCTGCTCTTTCAATATATGTGTAGTATTATTTACATGTATATGTACTCATCACTGTTATTGATGTATTCACCCCCTCATAGAGCACTTTAACAGCAGCAAGCACAAAAATCTGTAGAGGGTAGTGTTGATGAGTTCACACTCATTTTTACTATTTTGGTCTTCTCCTACAGGAAGAGAGTTGTGAGTTGGAAAGGAAGGGATCAGCTTTCACTGTGTGGAGTGTCCAAGATGTGCTGTCTGGCTGTGAGCCTCTGCCAGGGACTGTGCCAGACTTACTCTACTGGAACAACTTCCGTGTCAGAGATGAGGAGCCAGGAGGCCTTAGGCAGTAGCTGTGACCTTTGTGCGTGCTTTCATGCATGCATCCCCACACACATCATGTTTGGGGAGAGAAAATCTTGTCGTACTGGAACAACGTGTGTCATGCACGAGGACCAGCCAGTTCCTGAAAAATAATCTGCATGCCTGCAAATGTGAGAGGGATAAGTTAATGAGAATCCAGACTGGCTAAAATACAACTGTTACCAAAGACAGCATCTCTGGTCTGTGCAGAATCTTTGGTACTGGCATGATGCAGCATTAGAAGGGGCAACCCTGGCATAATGGTAACTTGTGTGTGTGCAGAGAGTCCAGTGCACCTACTTTATCTGCATGTGGCACCTGTTTACAGGACCAGCAGCGTTGTCTCTAGATAATATCCCCTTCATCTTCCCGTCCTCCCATCTCCTTTATTACAGTCTCCACTTTTGCCACTACTATAATACAGCCTTTATTGCTGACTTGAGTTAAACAGCTACCACTGGTTGTGAGAGATCAGAGTTTTGAATGCAACCTCAGTATGTACGACTTGCACTGTCATTATGTTGCTTTCTCCTATGGATGACACAGAAGAAAAGGGGATATAGGAATACGAGTTTACGCACCTAAAATCACCAGTGTTGCAGCCAAGCTTTTTACCCACAGATCTATATTCACTGCAGAGCTCACAGCAATACGTACTGACCTAAGGCTGATAGCACTACATGACAGAAAATCTGTATTAGAAAAATCCATTTTAGTTGTCTCCGATTCCTTGTCAGCACTTCAGGAACTTCAAAACCAGTCTTCTCAAAGAATGGAAATAATATACGAAATTCTAACTTTTATAAATAGGCTTCATAACATAGGAATTAAACTTTCTCTGGGTGCCATCACATGTAGGAAACGAGGAGGCAGATAGACTGGCTAAACTAGGAATAAAAGACAATCCAACCACTGACGTCATCCAGATAATTGCACCCATTTCAGCGGAAGAGAGAAAAATAACCATTAAACCAGCTATAAAAATACATTGGAATGAAAAATATAAAAAGGCTTCAGGAGAGAATTAGAAGAACTATCGAGTAACGAGCTCATGCTGTTTCAGTCCAACAGAGCTAACCGAAGCAGAGTAGAATGAGACTAAATGGAGAATACCATCTGATTCGTAAAGACCCAGTGACCTGTAGCTGTGGGGACAAAACACACCACATGTCATGCTAGAGTTTTGCCTAAACACCCACAAAAGGGATCAACTTAAAAATGCTATGCACAATCTAAACCTTGACCTAAATTTAAAATTGTCTCTAAACCCTCCAAAAAAAAGATAAGGTAATACATAATGGAACTGACATAGCAGGTAGTAAACGCCCATCCAGATGTCAGATGTATCTAAACAATACAAAATTAAAAACGGGGTATAAGCCACTAAAATAACACCAAGTACACTATAGAACAAGCGTGATTCGTAGAGCATTCAAAGTAAAAGCTGAACGTAGTGGTAAAGATAAATAGGATATAGGAATAGGGTGACAGTAGGTTTGAGCACTCAAGCCACATACAGCCCTCTCCCACCAGCAGCGACAGTGTGCCAGGAAAGTGACCAACAGGGGAGACTTCACGAAGCCACCACCAGTGCAGCGCACCAATCTACGGTCCCCTTCCCTCCCCTCTTCCTTCTCCAAGTCCTCTCTCCCCTCTCCCATATGCAATATCACCGCGAGATGGAAGCACTTTCCTTCCCAAATCAACAACAATACACCAAGTTTCCTGACGTGGTTACTGAAGCGGAGTACAACGAGTCTCCTGGAGTGGTCATCGGCAGCTACATACGACGTGGACACAGAGGACCAGTTACTGCCGCCGACTTAGCGAACGAGCGGCGGGTAAACCGGAGGGCCAGTCTTGCCAGTCACAGAGAGAGGATTGAGCTTGGACGTCATCGGACTGTTGCTGGGACGTGGAGCTGCGGGATGTGGCACCCGCGGGAGTCCAGTTCAGCATCGTGAATGAGAACAGTGAGTGCACGTGTCGTGTAGAACAGCTACATAGAGAGGAAGCACGCTCGTCACTCTGGCGTATTTGTGTGGAAATAACTGAGCGGACTGTTGTAGAAACCGCACCAGTATTATTCCTAAGTGCACACCTAACAGTCAGTTATTCTCGTAGGGACCGGTTAAGGTGTATGACTTGCAGTGTTAGCTAACGTGACCATCGGAAGGTCGTTGCCACATTGAAAACGTGTGACGTCCTTCTTGAGTAACAGTTGGACTTGCCACCGTTGTGGTGAGGACGGATATAATTCTTTCTGTTAATTGTGTGTAGGTTTCACTGGACTGTGGAGGTTCACATCAGTGTAATATGTGGTTCACATCAGTGTAATGCGTGGTGGAGTAAGGTGACACAAGTATCACCGACATGGACTGTGGAGGTTCACATCAGTGTAATTATTACGGTTGAGACTGATGGAGAATTTTAGGGGCAATTGCCGATAACCTCACCAGCTGCATCGTTAAAGCACTGTGAATTACTGTGCAGATCTTTTAGTTCGGGGTTTACAAGGAAGGAAGGCCGGAAAATGTTAAAAACTTGATATTTAGAAAACCTGTACTGTGCTGCTGGTGCATAAAGCTACTCTATCACCCTCTATTTAAAGCATTACCTCATGTTGAACGAAAGTAGCGTTTCTGAAAATCTTAATCGAATTGTGCAAATAAACAAAATAAAATGTACAGAATTTGTAAAAACTGCAGCTATCAGCTGCGTGATGCTACAATGCACACGTTAGTAATAGGGCCCCAGCCGTTAACCCTGCCACTACGTTACCCCACCCCCCAAAAAAAAAAATGCGCGAGTGTGCTTGTGTGTGTGTGTGTTTGGAAGGGTGGTCCCCGTGAGCGTGTGTTGTGAAGGCAGAGGAAGCTCTGTGGCATCAACATCCTCCCACAAACAACCCTTCCTTTTAACACTCTCTAGCACTATAATGAGTGGAAGGAGGGGTTTCGGGAGATTGTTTTTATGATGTTTTCCCTTCACTGTCCTTGCGCTCTCTTGATCCTACCTGCAACCACACTACGTGTATTTTGTCCCGATGCTATGCTGGACCATTAGACGTTCTTATAGGGATTTACTGGGCATCTGGAAATACGACGTATATTTGTAAATAGAGTTAACTCTAATTGATGCTTTTAGATGTTTGTCAGATCTATATCTCTGATGTGGAGATCGACACTTCACTGAGATATATATTTCAAGTCTTCTGTGAGATTTTAAATTTATAGAAGGCAAGTCTTGCATACAAGACAGAAGTTGCTTGACTGCAATGGCCACTGAAGTCATATACAGGTTAAATCTCGATGAAAGGTAATGTATGAGAGGTAAGCTACCCAAAGAAACTTCGGTCAGAAATAGACATCTTGTAACTTTTCATCCGATTCAAGAAATATTAACAGCTCATCTTATAGTGTTCTTCAAGAATTGGTTTGGAATTACACTATGTAGATAGTTTTACTGACATGCATTTTTCGATGCAAGTAGACGGTAATAGAAGATGGCTTCCTCACTTTGATAGCTTCCTCGATCGTGCGCACAGCCCGGAATGCCAATGAAACAACTTTGGCTGCACGATGCGGTAGGTAAGCCCTCCCCAAGCTACGTGGTGCAGGCAGGCAGCGGCCACCCCACCCGCGCCAGCCACAGGAGACCGTTTAAGATGCTGTGCACCTCAATGACTGTCGGATATAGTCTCGCTTGTTTACAGAGTGCCTTGTCGCAGGCGCTTTATGGACTGAGAAACTAGTCCGAGTAGCACGTGCAAGACACGTCTTCAGGGGCTGCCTTCTCCCGTAGTAGTCTATTAAGTGTTGGGGTAATGATCGCATCGCACACCCTGACCGGGAGCATGAACCCAAAAATGGCTTTGAAGTGATGTTACGCTCTAGGAAAATTCGCGTACCTTGTCTGTATATGTCTTGTGAAAAGACGAGCAGTGACAACCACCTACACTATACTCGAGCTTTCGTGTACAGTTTGTAAGCTTGCTCATAGCTCGCCACACACCGTGTCTTCCTGACACAGCTACAACCACCAAAACTCCAAAATCCTGAAAAGTGGAGCTCGGGGGACATGGTATTGGACGGGCAGCATTTATGCCTGTCCCGACCATCGGATATAGGAACGGTTCCCTGTTTAGGTCAATGAAAGAGGCATTTGCACTACAATTTGATAGAAGAAATCGTCAATCATGTTCTGAACATATTTAGTAATTTAAGGCCAATTCTCTCTCCCCTACGCACCCACATTGTCTCCTCTTTCCGCTGCCACTGGCGGGTTGCAGTACTGTAACAATGAACCACTGTGACGAACCCACCTTGCCATGCTGCACGATATACTGGTCAACACTGAAATCGTTACTCGCTTAAAAAGTTCCTAATCTGTATTATCTTGGTGTGCTTGGTATAGCTCATTTTCTCTTTTTCACCGTGTAAATTTATCCAGTAGGACTAACAACATCCTAAACATGCCTAGAACGATGTAATATTGCATCACATTGCATAATACCATCATGCACATATCATCCAGAGTTGATTGCATCATTTTCTGATGCAGTGCAGTACTACTGCCAGGCGGCTGCTGAAGTAAGCTGACCAAGACAAGCCTTGGGCCTCTCATATATGCTGTGCTACATGTACAACACAGCTTTCACAGTGGTTGAATGGCAAAAGACCGTCGATACCGTTTAGAGTCCCCATGGAGAGAGCCAAGCAACCACACAAATGACTGTTAATTCTCCTTGGTTCCTCCTCTTTTCGGCGGAAATTGATGAGAAATGACTAGTTTTATTTCAGTACCATGACTTTTGTCAAAATTTGTTGACCAGTGTTATTTGGCCATGCGTATGCATGTGTACTGCAGTTTCTTCAAGTAAATCCCTAACCCTAAACTATCCACTGGCCATAACCTTAGGTGGGTTTTTTGTGATGGTGGTGGTGGTGTTGAATTACCCAAACTGTTCCCTTAGGCAGCTATTCATGTCTATGCTTTAGGGAGGCACGATAGTGTACATATGCGAGTCTCCAGAAGGAGGTTAGCGCACATGCTTGAGTTACAAAAAAATACAGACGTTTCTTTGGTAACTTGAGCTCGCCACACTGAGGGAATCGCCATTACAACCACATCAAGGCTTCCTGGAATACATTTCCGTTCAGATATAGACACTCATTGTCCCTTAAGATTAGGAATTTCTGGCTTCCATATATGCACTGAAAACCAAAAGAAACGCAAACTGAGGGTGATTTTATCTGATTTTTCTTTCATTGAAACAGGTTTCAATCGATCAGTTTTTGAGAAAATAGGTACGATGAGTCTTTTGACAATGTGTGTTCATCTGCCATGCTGAGAAAGCGTTCACAATGTCCCAAACCTCCGAATTCAGAGTTCAAAGTCAGTAGTGGGTGTGACCCCCATTGACGTCCACAGCGCCCTGGCACCTGGTGGGCATGGAGTGCACCAGACGGTTCACTACCACCATAGTCATGTTTTAGCCTGCTCCAGCTGGGGAGTTGTTTTCAGTCTCGGTTGCGCCTGGTCCACATAGCCTTGTGCTGTCACGCCGTTTCCTCCTCCTGGTCCGATGTTCTGGAAGACGACTGTGCCCACGAGTCGGTTGAGACCAACTCCACCCCAAATCATGATGCTAGGGCCTCCCCAACAAAAAGTCGTGCTGCAGGATGTTGTTGTTGGCGTACCTCCCGTTTTATCAAAAACCTGTCAGTACATTCAACATGACGTAACAGTCTTGGGCTAGAGTGAAAGCAACGAAACACAGACACACACAGAGTGAGAGATGAACGCAACAAACACACAGAGGGATCGAGAGATGAACGAAACACAGGTTGGGATACAGATCGTCCTTCAGTCACAGATGGGTGAAAAAGTATCATAATAGACTAGAGGAAGTTGTAGGTTAATGCAGACAGGCAGTCGCGACGTCAGTCAAGGTACTTGCGGAAAAGAAAAGTTTTTAAGTTACGTTTGAAAGTCTGTAGTGATGGGGAGTGGCGAATGTTGTGGGGAAGTGAGTTCCATCGGGTGGATGCCGAGAAGGTGAACATGCGCTGTCCATATGTTTTTGTCCTGATGCGGGGTACTGCGAGAATGCGATCATCGGAAGAGGAGCGGAGCTGTCTCACTGGAGTGTAGATTGTTCTGAAAAGTAGCTGGGGCATGCACCGGTGAAGAAATTGAAACAGAGAGTAGACAACTTGTAGTCGATGCGAGCCTGAATGGGGAGCCAGTGCAGAGTGCGGAGGAGAGGTGTGGCATGGTCTGTTTTGCGCGCTTTCAGGACAAGGCGTGCGGCCGAGTTTTGAAGTTTCTGTAACTTCTGTAGCAGATACAGAGGACAGCCGGCTAGCTAGGAATTGCAGTAGTCGAGTTTAGACAGAACGTAGGCACATACGATTATAAAGTACTTATAACAAGTGCTATCATCGGGCTCAGTCGAGCTGTGTAAACCCTGCATTAGCTGCTCCCTCGCTGCAGAAGGCTATAACTATAAATATTCAGCATGAGACGAAAACCCAAATGGCCGTGAAGTTTGTAAGAATTTCACATCTGAAACTGATTTTTCACAGCAGTTTCCTGACCGACAAACAAGATTTTAGTTTACTTTTTCTCTTGGCTTCTGTGCGTGTGGAGGAAGACACGCTGTAGTTGATTTTTGCTTGCTGTTTTCAGACAATTAAGTTTAAGACACATTGACGACACAGTATTTCAGAAGCCATCTCATGTACGCATACTTAGATATCATTAAAGGATTTGTTACAAATGACCTCAAGTGCTTTCCTCCCTCCTTTTTCTCATCTCGCATAGTGTTTGTGCACGTCTGCGTGCCACTATGTCTATCATGTCCCACATATGTAGATAACCCATGCGAGCATTATTTACATGTACATCTATGATGCGAGTTAGAGTGCGTGTATTATGTGGTAAAAAAAATGCAGAGACCTGAGCAGATTATAGTGATAGAAGATATCAAAAATCCGAAAAGTTTCTTTCTTAAGAATTTCTCATGTGTTCATCCACAATTAAAGGAAGACTTCTGACGATGTCGATCTGCCGCTAACAAACACAAGCCATAGACTTTCCTCCTGACACACTGACGTCAGTCGTCTATATACTTCTCTACAGACTCAAGAAAAAATGTACAAAGCTTTCCTGAGATGAGTTACCAATTTATATGAGACTATTACCTTTATACTCTTGTAAGAATGTGTGGTTTTATTTGACAGATCAGAGATAAATATGACGGCTTCCGTAACACTGAAGTTCAAGTGACCTTTCTACAATTCAATTATGTTTGTCCAAAATGAAATCAGACATGAATTCGTTTTCTGTTTTCCATTTGTTCGTCTGTTGATGAGACTCTCATAGTTTTGAAATGTTCATCTGCTCCATGGAAGTCGACCTAGTTCGCTAGTGTGTAGTGCTAAATTTAGGAAGCTCAGCCACGCGATAAACGACATTTATGCCGGTGGTGCTCTCCCCACCTTTTTTTCCAAAAAACTGAGGGGGAGGGCAACTTTTCAAGAGTAACATTAATTAAATTTTCCAAAGTTTAATTTCCCTTATTCAGAAACAAAAATATCTCAACTTTCAAGTTTTGGGCAGCAGGGAAAACTGAAGTAATTGTTTCCCATATTTAAAAAGCAAATAATTCCGTTTTCCATTTGAAATGTGCCGCAGAAAGTGGAAACTGGGGGTGGAAGGGAGCTTCCTTATCGCCAGCATAAATAAATGAAAGGGTAGGTTAGGAGACGAGACAAATTGTGCGTGCTTACTGAATGTTAATGTTGTAAACCATGTATGCTAAATGTTTCTGATAATAAAAGACCAGTTTTAGGCTTTTAGCGGTTTTAGGTCCTATTGTGTTTTCACTGTGATTTCTTTTAATTTGAATCCAAATATGAATCCAAATCTTATGAACAGCTGATGTACACATAGGGTTAAAAGTGTTGATAATGTCCACAAGCTCACATTTATCAGCTGGCGCAATGAACCCCGCATATTGACAGGTGCAGGTGGGTATCTGACATCGCCGATGCGCATGCGTAATATGTAACTCGAGGCTGAAAGCTTGACTAAAACGAGATGCTGCAAGGTTTTTATCATCCGTATCTTGCAGAATTTCCTGTGCATGGGATAAAGTAACACGCAGGAAACACCTGAAAGTATCGATTGTATGAAAGGTGTTCCACGCGCACATCATGCCCCGCAGGAAAGGGTCAAAGGTGACGTTTCCATTAAATGCATTGTCGACGTGAAGCCGCGTGGCCGTGAATACTGTCGAGTTAACATTTATCACCGCATGTTTTGGGCTGAAGGAAGCAAACAGATGTTTTCGCTGATTTCCCGCCTGCTAATGAATGAACCACCGTGTATCTCTGGTTTGGTCTGGACAAGTTCTTGTGTCGTTGTCTGCAGGGCTAGAATATGTATACATTTCTTCAGTGTAAATTTGTTCAGTCTTCCCTTAACAAACAGATGCTGTTTTTTTTTTCTTTTTGTAAAATTTAAAACAAAACCGTTTATTTTTATATGTGAACGTATATCTTCAGTTCACTTACTTTACCTTTTAGCTCTGCTAAATAAAAAAAATCACACTAGATCCAATTTTTAAGCCGTCACTATAGGTCCATTAAGACATGGAGTTTGGCCAAACTTTGCCGTTGGTGTATGCATTATGGAAAGCACAGCTGACATATCTCTTGAGTTTGTCCCTAAACAAAGATCAGTGGGATAGGTTGACGTTATTTGGGCGCTTATGACGTTTTCTTTGTTTAATCCATGATTGTTTTGGTGCCGTCTGGCATCCTATTTAATAAACAATAATTTTGTCTCTGTGGTCGCGTGAGGTGTAATCCACCTTCTTTTAAGATTGATCTTTCTTTAAAAAAATAACTTTCATCCACATCTGTACCGTCAGGTTTTAATTTGTGGATTTTTAAAAAAGTGTATGGATATCTCTTTTTCGCTTATACATTACTTTTTTTTACAGAAATTCATTTAATCCAATACGAATGAGAAAAAAACATTCTGAAATATCATTCTAGTTTTTACCTGTTGATAACACTTTGCACAAAAGATTGGAAATATTGGTGAAAAAACACAGCTGTTTAACTTGAAATACAACCACTTTTGTATAAAATTGTATTTAAAAAAGCCTGTACTTATCATACTGCTCTGGAACTGTTACAAATGCATGCCTCATGTAGGCGACGCTAAGGTCCTCTCCAGAACGCTCCGGAAGTTTCGAGAAAACTTCATGCAAAGGTAGTCCCGAAAACACTTGTCTAGTTTTACAACATTGCACATTGTATATCAGAACTTCTTGGAATTGTCTGAAATTTTCAGAATACGATAGAACTTTATGGAAAGTGTGACCATCAGGTAATTCCAGCATGCTCAGGTAACTCCAAGAAATGTCTGTAGTCAAGTAATTTTTTAAGTGAAATTTTCCAGCATATAAAAAAATTTCTACACTTAAACGAAAGTTTCCCGAATACAGTGGACTTTCTAAGAATGCGTGACGATCAAAAAGTTATAGTAAGTTCCAGTAACTGCAGCAATGTATTGCTGTAGAAAAGTCTGTCACTTTCTAAAAAGTCCCAGGTTTTCCAAGAACCTATAATTCCAGAAAGTTTTTGTAGGTGCTGGAGACTTTAGGCTTTTCGGCACGCTCTATTGCGTCAATTAAGTTGCTGTGTTTCCATTGTGCATCGACGTGTGTGGCTGTCGTATGATGGCATAAAACTCTTGGCATATTTCCTCTGCCATGGAATACCTAAGGTAAACCCAACCCCGAGGTAAAATGAAAATAAAGTTGAATGTCTCCCCAACACTGTTGTAACCGGCACACACGTGGCCCAAGTGGCAAAGACCAAATTTACCAGTGTGCGCCGTTGGAATTACAAAAGAATTTATTTTACGTGGGCTCAATCCCGGTTTAGGCACTCACTCACACAGGCGTCCAGATTGCAACCTACTCAACTACAGACGCGTGATAGCAACAAAACATGACATTTATTAACATTGAGACGTAGACATCAAATATAAAAGGAACAAGAACTCTCACAAACGCAGTTGCAACACATCACCTTAGCTAAGCTCTCCTCAACCATAAACTCGATACACTACTACTACTACACAGGCCCCGCGCACGTGGTAAAATCAAAATGGGTAACAGAGAGAGAAGAAATGAACCG
>SMGT01012919.1:253674-286904 GCA_004794575.1 Lanistes nyassanus | reverse complement strand
CTGTCGGGATCAGGGTAGGAGAATTTCAGTGACAAGTCGCAGTACTGCCTGAGCGAAATGGCAGATTGATGTCGGTTCGACAGAAGTCTGCATAGTTCGACAGACGAACATAAGAATGGAATCTACTAGAAGCTGTAATTATAGTCAAAATTCCATACAAATTATGACCTACAGTCATGAATGAATTGTACTTTATATGTCATAATTAAAGGTTAAGTTTGAATGTGTCCGATTTAACGAATTTTCTTCGAATTTTCTTTCGAATCACTGTCTAAATCCGAACCCCACCTCTTCAAACAAAACCCCCTCCTAGCATCTCGCAGGGATAGGAACCTGCGAGATCTTTTACTACATTCTAAACTCACAGCCACCACCACCCTCCCCCCATCCTGCGGCTCCACCCCATGCAATGTCCCCCGCTGCCACACTTGCCCATACCTGAACACTGACACAACACTCCACACACCCAACACCACTTTTGTCATCAAGCGCCACTTCACCTGCATTAACAGCAACATCATATA
This sequence comes from Lanistes nyassanus, assembly GCA_004794575.1. NCBI lineage: Eukaryota > Metazoa > Mollusca > Gastropoda > Architaenioglossa > Ampullariidae > Lanistes > Lanistes nyassanus. The sequence continues at coordinate 286,380 of SMGT01012919.1, read as the reverse complement.
CGCCATCACATGCACCCTCTGTCCCACTTTATTCTACATCGGGGAGACAGAACGCACACTCAACACCCGCTTCACAGAACATCTAGCTGACACTAAACACCGCAGAAACACACCAGTTGCACGTCACTTCAGCACACCCCCACACACAGCCGACAGCATGAGGGTCTGTGGTATCTGGAAAATGAAGGGCGATTCCATTGACCGTAAGAATATGGAATCCTACTTCATTACCCATTTTGGTACCATGGCACCCACTGGCCTCAACCTCAAACACTGACCCTCCACCTCCCTCCTTTTCTCTTTACCCATCCCCTCTCTCTTTTACTTTTCTCTGACCTCCTTCTCTCCCACACTGACACCCCCTTACCCGTGCTTCTCTCTCCACCCCGCCCCCTCTCCACCTTTTCCTACCCACCTGGCGATTGGCTGCCCCTCTTTTTAACCTTTCTTACTCACTGTCCCTTAGTCATTTTCCTGCTGTCCAGCCCATGCGCGACATCTACTGAAGCTAATAAAGAACAAATGAGGACAGAGCGCTTAAATTATCGAAAGATAACTCCAACACGTAGCAAAGAGAGGGCCGAAAAAAAGGAACTTGGCAGATCCTCAAAAAGATCTGCCATCCTGGTATCTGCCGAGTTCCTTTCTTTCGGCCCTCTCTTTGCTACGTGTTTGGGTACGGTAAGCTCCCTTTGGGCACAGGCGTCTGCATACGGCTATGTGTGAGCGCTGCCAGTATCTTTACCGAAGCTAAGTCTTTTTCTTCTGTTTTCGTAGTTGTCGTTTTTTCGTCGTTTTTGTGTCGTCCTGATGAAGGGGTAGTGCCCCGAAACGAAACGTGTAGATTGTCTTTGTCTTTGTCATGTCTTAGCTTGGTCCAGTTCCCTTGTTTTAAATTTCAGATAGGTTTTTCCTCCAAGCGGCAATCACCTGTTTTTCTTGGAAAATGACTAAGGGACAGTGAGTAAGAAGGGTTAAAAGAGGGGCGTAGAGTGTGCATTCCGTCTCGGCGATGTAGAATAAAGTGGGACAGAGGGTGCATGTGATAACGTAGATGATGTTGCTGTTAGTGCAGGTGAAGTGGCGCTTGATGACAAAAGTGGTGTTGGGTGTGTGGAGTGTTGTGTCAGTGTTCAGGTATGGGCAAGTGTGGCAGCGGGGGACATTGCATAGGGTGGAGCCGCAGGATGGGGGGAGGGCGGTGGTGGCTTTGAGTTTAGAATGTACTAGAAGATCTCGCAGGTTCTTATCACTGCTAGGAGGGGGTTTTGTTTGTCTAAATCTGAACCCCGCCTCTTCAAACAAAACCCCCTCCTAGCCTAAACTACAACATAAACTAGCCTGCAGTCATAAGTTCCGTCCACAACCTGCCAGAACTTTAGCAGTTGAGATCGGAAATTTCTAACGGTGAATGGAACGGCAGGCTTCAGGCGCCGCCGCTTCAGAAGCACGCGGGCAGCCTCTGAAACTATAACCGGGATTTCGGGTAATTGAGCAGAGGCCGGACACACGTATGGACGGCGCATCATAAACAATAAATATATCACTTTTAACTAACTGTTCTTTGTACCTTTCGCAGAGACATGTGGTGTGCCTTGATGAAACCCATCTATCGCTTGCAAGGACAGACAATTACTGGTAATTTCTCCACCGTTTCAGTGATGCACTCGCACTGTGGGGCAATCCTTGAGCATGCAATACACCATTCATAACAAAAATTAAACCTATATAGTGCTATATTGAACGTCACCAAAAGCTTCCGCGAGGCAAAATAAATCCCATGTAATGGTAGAATTTAAAATAAAGGATATACATTCAGAACACGTCTAAAATAGTCTGTTCTGGAAGCAAACACGATTTGCGTCTAGAAGCATCGACTAACAGGCGGCTAAATCCAATAGTGTCTGTGAAAGATCTGTGGTTTGCGCAGCGCAGTCGCTGCAGCGAAGGCCGATGCGAGTAAGCGAGGACGAACATCGAGTGTTAGCCACGTGGACCAGTAAAGAAATTATCGCCTACGCTTGCCGTCACGCCTCATGGCACGAGTAAAAAGATAAGGAGCAGACGGGATGTTCGAATGTCACACACCTGCACAAGGCAATCAGGTGAGGCAGCTGTGGTATGCCTCACTTTACCAGTTGCTCCCATGCTTCTTGTCATATAACTCGCTATCAAAACCATCCTTCACAGTTGGACTTTCCCCCAGTACTGAATCGCACGGGCCATGCTCACCAATACAAGTCCTTCTGAACACTTCAGCCGATCAAAAACCTCGAACACAATAGATGCTTTTTCCTCACTGCCATTACACAAGAATGTACACGGATTTATGAAATGTGTAGCAATTAACTCGAAATTCAAGGGCGGTGCTCGAAAAAATGTGAGCATTGTCAAGTTTGAGGGGGCGTTTGCTTGTAGCTCATGTTTTTCACCTTCCCTTCAGCAAATTGCGATAAGCAGTACTTTTCCGAAGGTGACCCGTGCTTGTCCGACAAACTATACTTGAAAATATTAAAAAGACGTTCTCTCCACAAATTAGTGTTCCGTTGTTGAGGTAATCCGTGGCATTGGTCTGTCTCAGGCTCACTCTCCTCGCAGGGTGCCTGCCTGGGACCTTTTTCTGGTCCTGGCGCATTTACGCGGCCCTTCATATGAACTTCTCCGTCAGTCCTTATATATAGTGGGCCTGACTTTCGTCAGCATTGTTGGTGACAGTCGCGCTAGCGAAGCTAATGCTCTCTCTGGACTCGGTGCAGCGACAGCGGGATGGTTCTTTTTCCCTGTTCTTCCTGTCCGAATTTTTGGCCAAGAATCAGCGTCCTGATGACCCGTTCCCCCCCCCCCCCCCGCCCCCGGGTCTCCATTCCGCGACTGTCCACGGTTCTTGCCCCGTCCTACCCTGACATACTTGTCCGGTTCGTGCGCTGCGTGGGTACAGGCGCCGTATGTGTCTTTTCCGAGGCCCCCCTCGGAGGCGACTTTTCCTCACCATGCAGGCTGCCCAAACCACAACCTTCTCTACACATGGCCGATCGCTAATCACGTGACTAAGCTCTGACGTCATCGCAGGCCTACTAGTTAGCCCTATGTTTGAATCTCAGTAAGCTATAAACTGTGTGACTGCGAGTGCAACTTTATTCCAGATTTCTTTTCGGTTTATTGTCACCTTCAATTCTAAACATGCCAAAAACAACAACAAAAAAAAAAAGGTTTGTGTACCAGGATGCAGGGGAAACTACGAGAAAAACGAGCAAGTTTCTGTCTTCTCATTTCCAGTAGACCAACACGGACGAACTCTGTGGTCGAATAAAATTCCACGTAAAAACTTTACCCCAACAGCCTACACAGGAGTATGTGCAGCACATTTTAGCGAACAGTTCATTGTAAGAACTGAATCTGCCACAAGTCCTGACGGAAGTGTATTGATTGTTGACAGAATTAGGCCAAAACTAACTCATGATGCGTGTCAAATTCAGGATAGGCTGAGATTATGCTGATAATTGCATCACTGAATATGGGTGTTTAAAACAAAGCCTATGGGTTTCAGAAACATCCCCCCGAATTCTTTTTTTTCAGCCATTTTTTTAAAAGTATATCCGGTTGATAACAAATTGAACTGTAATTCAAGCACCATTCTTCAAACAGCACTTGAAAGAACTAAAGCTATTGCATGAAAGGTAATACATGTTTATAGTTATCCGACACCTTTTTGTATACTGTACAAATTGCTACCCTTAGCACAAAAATTTCTACTTGTTTAATTTAAATGTTATACTTTTTGTTGCTTTTACTGATATTTTATATTTGTATGGTTGTTACAAAAGGCCTGTCACCTGAACAATTAAATTTCATTATTTCATTCATTCTCTCTTGCTTATTTGCACTTAGTCTCACACCTGGATTCATGCACTTTGCCTCAGACCAAAAAAACTAGAGACTGGACACAGGATTTAGAAAATGTCATTTTCATATTGTTGAAAAAGGTTTCCACACAAGGGAGGGTTCTGATACCAGCATCACTTGAGAAATCTGTCCAATGTCAATGACAGAGAAATACTCCAAGCGGTGACTGTAACAGAAGAGCCAACAGTACTGCCTAGAATGCATCCTTTCACTTTCAATATTTCAGCATATAGACCTCTTGCCATACCATTTATCATTATGCCTATAAGATTTGACACCTAAAGTAAACAAAATGAAAAGATTTTGCAAAGGCTGTTTGACAAAGGCGAGACAGTCAAAGTCGTAAAGTTGAATTTTCTACCTGCTATTCGTCATGGAACCAAGGATATATTGCTCTAGTTTACACTATTACCAGTTTCAGCATGTGATTACATGTACAGTATAGCAATGATTTTATTGTTGGTGATATACACGTCACAGTTCTATTGTTGGGAAGGTGGAAGGGTGAAGAAAAGGTAGGGAACACATCCCTTTTATTACACTTATGATTCACATAATGATTCTGAAAAAGCTAGACATGCAAACATTTCTTTTATAAAGAGTCTGCTGAAATAAAACATGTGATCATCAAAAGTGTAAATATGTGCATAATGTAACTTGTTATTTTCTTGACTATCTGCCTGTTATTTACAGCACTTTCGTGTGGCGCTACTTAAAGCAGTCCGTCTTGTACAAGTATGGCTAATGAGTCAGAATTTGTACTGTAGGCAGTTTCTCTGCTGGTCACAGCTGACTTCGCCTGTATTCACCTTTCATAACCAAGATTTAATCCTGGTAGGTAGTTGATCAAGGGGGCATCATTTATTTGAAAGCAAGAGACAAAGTGGTAGCCACTTTGGGTTAAGCCTTGTGCTTACTGTCACCGCAACACTCTCTTTCAGCACAGATGTTCACATGAACTATTTCTATGCTTCAGATACCATGTACCTGTATACCTTTCATCTTCTCTAGGTCTTTATACTTTTGCTCATTAGGAAAGTTGAAAAATTCTGCTTTCTCTCCATAGTATTTATTTTTTTAAATCTACTGCAGAAGGTTTTACCACTCATCTTTGCTCGTTCAGTAAACAGTGGCACATTTTTGCAAATTTTCTATTCACACTTTCCCATTCCTGGATGATTGGTTCCTTCTCCTTGGTTCTTGTCTGAATTTGTTTTCCTAATCTAAAGGGGCCTGGAGAGTTGCGAAGTTGGTAAAGTTGCAGAGTAGTAGGTGGAAGCTGGAAGGTTACTGGTTCGAATCCTAGTGTGGTCAAGGATTATTTTCCTGGAGTTAAACATCGTGCAAACTCCATTTGGCCACTCCCCGCACATTAAGCTGCCTGTCTGCACTTACCATCTTACTGCAGCTATCAGTCTGGTGGTTCTTTCAGTGCATAGCTTCATAACAGGACCCCATCCTCCTATAGTCCACCATCCTTGATATGCACCCAGTTTGCAGCAGGACGTTAAGCAATCAACAACCAACCAACCAACCATCCCTATCCCAAGTGATGTAGCTATCCATATTGCAGTTTGTCTTCTCTTACTCCTCTCCACCCCATGCACATGCTTTTGAAGAGTTTTAAAAAATTGCTGATCTTTGACCATGCAGCAAACCATTGACCATGCTTATTACTCAAAAGCAATACAGTACACAGTTTTAGACTGACACTTTCAGGCAACAAAGACCAAACTGCTAGCTGCAAATGCAGCAATAACTACACAACTGAATAAGTAACACTGAGATGATCAAGTTTTACACACCACTCATAGAGCGCTTTGATGTCTGCATCCTTTTTATCTAACCAGGCCCATCACCATTCCCACATCAATAACAACTGAATCATCTTCCTTCATTTATTTTCAATGCTTTTTGCCACCGTTTAACACGAAAACCCTGGGAAGCGCCAAGAGTTAGCAAAATGTTTGCTAGTTCTCTTCAAAAGAGCACTTCCGCATTAGACCTCACCACAGGCACACAAAATAACATAACTGTGGGTATAAAACAAAAGCCAGCATGGAAGTCATTTTTGATGAAATTTTTGTAAAATCTTGTGTAAGGTGAAAGAAAGCACTCAAAGCACAAGTACTATGGGGTCACAAATCCTTTAACACGGACAGAAAATGTGACTTTTTCTTGACTTCACGCTGCATGAGGTCTTCTGTCTGGGGAGTGGTGGTGGTGGTGGTAGGGGGTCGTTAAAGAGAGGTATTACTATATCAAGCATAAACTTCATTTAGATCAGATCACAGACAATGGTCATGATCATCTTCTATAACTGTGCAGGTGCGTCTTGTCAGCAATGTATAAAGAGACAGAAGTATACATTTCAGTATTTAAATATTTTAATCCTGATTGGGAACCTTTGTGGGGTTACACTACTTACAAGTCTGGTGTAGAATGGGGTAGGGTAGCTGGGTATAGTGCCTCATACACCCTTGCAGTGTCCACCCCATGCATCGCGAATGCATTGAATCTGTTAACACTAGGTGGAAAGTAGGCAGATGGTATGACAGCACTGCCATACCATTCAGATTCCAGAATCTGAGCCTTGAACTTCAATGGCAGCATTTCCTGTATATATTAATCACAGATACAACATATGTAACACACATATACTACATACACCATTGAAAAAATAAATCTTCAAGTTCACAAGAACTGGAATGATTTTGATACAAATTATACTGAACACAGACTGCTGTGGCATAAAGAAAAGATAAAATCATGAAGCTCTCGTGGACTTCCACATGTGACACTAAAGTTCGTCCAACATTAGTATGGTGCTAAGGTTATTTTTATAATCTAGAGATCAATACATAAGGCAAGGGTGTTTCAGGTGAATAAGAGAGGCATATATTGTTGTGAATTTTGTCATATATGTTGTGAATTTTGTATATATTGTGCGATGAATTCTGTTAGCATTCTTATGTTCACTCGGTATTGTGTTTTCATCATACAGTACAAGAAGGTTGACATCATAAGTTCAACATGTTTAGTTACACAGGGAGAATACGTAAAAATAGAAGTGAAAACACATCACCTTAACCTTAAAAATATGTAGGAATCACATTTATTCAGCCAATGGGAAGTTGGGAAAGTTTACGTCATGTGGGGAGTAAACTGATTTTGGGGAGAAATTAACGGTTAACCTTCAGTCTTGAGGGAAGCAGCAAGGAGACAAGACATACATAGGGAAGCTTTGTAATGGTCGTCAGTTGCTATATTTTTTCCTTGCTATGGGCTAGACTCAATATAGCATCTTAGAAAACAGTTGTCAGTGTACACCGGATTCTCTTTTTGTCATGTGAAGATATTGTGATTTTCAATGACAAGGTTTTGTCTGATTTTTTTTTTCTCTTCTGAAAGTGTTCAGAAGTGTTATACAGAGAACTGTATGTTAGGCCATCAGTGTGAAGGTGACCTAGCCGTTGAAGCAAAGTGGGAAATCCTTCCAGGACTTTTTACTCAAGAGGGGAGTTACCCTCTAGTGAACTGTGAGGGAGCAGTCCAGAGGAACATTCCGATTAGCTTGTTTAAGGACTTTCTCCAGATCAGTGATCTACAAGGGAGCAAGCAGTTTGCTACAAGGTCATAGCAAGGTGACAGTTCCAGTTCTGTTCTACATTCTTTCTTCATGGTGAACAGTGATTGTGAACTGTGAACTCATCAGTGGAAGATTCTGTTCTTATTTTGGAATATCCATATTACTGCAAGTATTTAGTTAAGATGTTTTGAGTGGACATACGATTGGAGTGAGAGAGTGATCTGTTGTATCTAAAAAGAGAGTATTGGCTGGCAGTAGATTCATAACTTAACTCAGGTTTAGAATTGAGTTAATTTCATCGTTCATGACTTCTTAGGAATTAGATCAATTTCTCATATTACATTTACATTAAAATGGTTCCCACCTAGTTTGTGTATTTCTAGTCATTCAGCTGTATGTGAGGTGGGGGCAAAATGATGTAAAGTGTTTTGTGTCTTCACGTACAGCTGATAATCTTGTGCTGTGGAGGTTGTATGGTGTTTGGGCAGCTGTATTTTGGCTCAACAAATGACAGAGTCTTTGACTGTTTGTCTGCCTATGTACCTACTTTTTTCCTCTGGAATCTGCCTTGCAATCTTTGAACAGTACAGTTGACAATAAATTGTCTTAAATTCTGTGACTTTTCTGGAGGCTAAACTCTCATGATCATGATCATGATCAAGGTCAAGGTAGCACCCCAGATCTAGTTCTTGTTCATGTTTTCTTGCCAAGAAGTATCATGGGTGAAAACAGCACCAAGTGCGATCATCTGATGGTTTTTCTCTATCTGATTCAGACTCCAAGCACATAGGGTTGGTTTTATCTTTTTTTCATTCTGATACGCTTCAACTATTATGAGGATGAGGAGATCCTTGATATTTTTGCCTCTGAAAGCAAGAATGTCAACAGCACATTTGATCTGGAAAGTGGCCTGTGTTCAAACACTAAGGTAAATCCTATGAACAGTATACTACTACTTGTACTAGCTCAGGTTTAGTTCAGCAGTTGGAACAAAAGTTTGAATCATCCAAGAACATATATCTGTAGGTTGATGAAGTACTTGCAAACCTAATTAAAGACAGGTTTCAAATCAAGCAGTCAGCTGATGCACTCAAATTTCATTTTGAAACTATCCATAAACCACAAAACTGCCCTGAACTGACAGTCCCATCGATCAAAAAGACAGGAAGAAATCCCCAAGTCAGTGTAGAACAGTGACCTGAACTTATCTAAGACTTGTAGGACAGTGTTGAACTTGGCAGTTTTCACTGCTCAGTTAACTGATAATTTGCTAGCTGAAAACAAGGGCAAGAAGGTGAAACGTAACCACAGTGTGAGAATACGATACTGTACCAATGCACTGTCCTTGTTGGGTGCCATGTCCAGAGACTTGAGTTCTCAAGAGAAGACAGGCTGTTGCCTCTGGTGTGTTGCAACACTAGTGGGCTGACTTGGACATTGCTTCTATCACAGACCAACCTTTTGGCTCACGCTTTCCTAAGTCATGCAAGAAAGCTAGACAGCTGAATGATGCTGCTAAGCCCTACAAACTGCAAGTCGTACAAGGCCAAATGATACCACCCATATTGTTCCAATGACTACTCTGGCAGCTACGAGTCTTCAAGGCCTTTTTAGGTCAGCCACAGGACAGGGCCTCACACGTGAAGAACATGAAAACTCCACCAACAGTGACTTGATCATCAACAAGCTATGATCAGCAGACTCGGTGCTTTTTCTGTCTGCTTGAATTCAAGCTTGGCTTAAGATTGAAGCTGGTGTGTTTGTGTAGGCTGGCAGAATTTGTGGATGCCTGAGAGCGTATCACCACTGATTCTGATGTACTTAGCACAGTTATGGAGGTCTGGTTTGAGTCTGATTGCCAAATTTACCACAGCTCTCACATAGGCAGGAGTTAATAGCCCAGAAACTGATATCGTAACTGAAGAAGTGTCTAAACCATTCGATAAGAAGTCGTTTCAGTTTGTGAACATGTTTCAGGTGAAGTCCTCTCCTAATTTTCATAAGAAGGATGTTGAATTTAAGAAGCAAAAGACACTGGAGATCAAAGAGTTTTGGTATACATGTATTACCTGCACAATATTTCGTTGTCCACTGAGCAGTAAGACCAGATGCTGACCATGTCTGCAAAATAAATCTGAGCTTGTTTACTGTGGTTTTCTTTTTTAACAAGATGTAAGTAAACAAAGCTTAAACTGGTGTTATTAATGATTACAAGATCCTAGAAAAATACAAATATTGTATAAATGTCTAATTGTTGTAAATTTTTTTTTACAAATGCAACTTGTGCTATTAGTGAGCTGGTGAATAACCAGCATGCCAGGTCAGGGGTACGCCAGCCAAAGGGTAATGGGACAACAGCAATGACGGTCAGTTGCGAAGTCCATATAGAACATTTGTATGCTATGAGGACCAACTTGGGGAGACAAATGCCAGACTATGGCTTGCCATTAGCTCAAACTAAAAAGTTTTTCATGTGTAGTAATTGTGATTCTTGTGTTCATGATGAAGACTCGTAGAGCAATGTCATCATTGTAAACAATGTTGCCATAAGGTTTCATCAATTATAAAAATAAATAAAAATAAAATGTGGATTTTTAACGCGCGAAAACACATTTTATGCACACTTCGCGCGGACGAGGGACACAGACACTCTAGTGAAAACAATGAAACACATACACATACATAGAGGGAGAGATGAACGGAACACTGACCAACAGGTTGGGAAACAGATCGTCCTTCAGTCAGATGGGTGTAAAAGTATCATAAGAGACGATGAACAGCGAAAGTTGTAAGTTAATCCAGACAGGCAGTCGCGACGTCAGTCAAGGTACTTGTGGAAAAGAAAAGTTTTGAAGTTTCGTTTGAAAATCAGTAGTGATGGGGAGTGGCGAATGTTGTGGGGAAGTGAGTTCCATTGGGTGGATGCCGAGAAGGTGAACATGCGCTGTCCATATGTTTTGTCCTGATACGGGGTACTGAGAGAATGCGATCGTCTGAAGAGGAGCGGAGCTGTCTCAGTGGAGTGTAGATTGTAAGAAGATCTGAAAAGTAGATGGGGCATGCACCGGTGAAAAAATTGTAACAGAGAGTAGACAACTTGTAGTCGATGCGAGCCTGAATGGGGAGCTAGTGCAGAGTGCAAAATAGTGGTGTGGCATGGTCTGTTTTGCGCGCTTTCAGGACAAGGCGAGCGGCCGAGTTTTGAAGTTTCTGTAACTTCTGTAGCAGATACAGAGGACAGCCGGCTAGCAAGGAATTGCAGTAGTCAAGTTTAGACAGAACGTAGGCACATACAAATGTGTTTGCAACCTGGTCAGACAGAAGGTGACGGAAGCTGCTGATTTTTCTGAGTTCATAATAAGCGGATCTGCAGATGTTTGAAATGTGTTTGTCAAGTGTCATGTTAGAGGTAATAATAACACTGAGATTTCTTGCAGAGTCGGCGAAAGGGATGTCGACATCACCAATTCGAACTGCTGTGGGATATTCTGTCACTCCAGCATTTCTTTTACTGAAGAGAAGAGCCTCTGTTTTTTCGTCGTTCAACTTTAGTCTATTGTGAACCATCCATGCTTTGACACTGGATATGCAAGTTTACATGGTCATGATGCTGGCATGTACATCGGGTGGAAGACAAGAACTGTATAATTGGGTGTCGTCTGCATAGGACTGGGTGGAGACCATGTGAGCATGAATGAGTGATGAAAGTGGTTTGATGTATAGGATGAAAAGGATAGGGCCCAGGACAGATCCTTGAGGGACTCCGAGAGACAATGCTGATGGGGGTGACAATTGGTCAGCGACAAGTACAGACTGAGTTCTACCAGAGAGATAGGACTGGAACCACGCCAGCGCCGACCCACAGATGCCGTATAAATCATGGAGACAATTGAGGAGGATGGTATGGTCGATCGTATCAAACGCTGCGGAAAGATCAAGGAGGGTCAGAAAAGACACTTCACCTCCATCCAGAGCAGACAAAATGTCGCTGACAACTCTAGTCAGAGCTGTTTCCGTGCTGTGGAATGGCCGATAAGCTGACTGGGAGTGAGAGATAAGGTCGTTTGAGGGCTTTATCAAGCTCAGCAATCGTGAGAGGACCGCACAACATGTTCTGTAGATCTGTTTTGAAACTGCACAGGTCCATCAAACGAATGGGGCGTGTGGTTATAAACCGCTGAGTTGGCTTCGAACACTGGATGTTTAAGTTAAACTGAACACAATAATGATCTGATGATAACGTCGTGGAGATTAAACAGAGGTTGTTTTTGATGTGATTGTGATGGGGAACAAGTCTGTAAGTTGACTGTGTGAAACATGCAGGGAAGGTGAGGAAATACAGAAGAATGAGGCTGACTTGAATTTAGACTTTCTTATTAGGACGCTAGAGGATATAGAGGTGACAACAAACGAACTTAACCAAGCTAAAATTAACAAAGTGTCATCAAGACAACACAAAAGGATAAAAACTGTAACAAACTACTTAACATGGACAGAACACAAAGACCACAGGAGAGGAATGTTGGAAAAGTGATTGTTCTCTACTGTTGATCAAAAATGACAAGACTTGAGACTGAATTTACAAGGCAGACATTTGACAACAAAATTGGATCAGAAGATGAAAAGCCTGTTGCAAGGTAGTTGGCACAAGAGTTGGATGAGAGGATAGAAATGGAAACAAGTATTGTTGTCGGGTTGAAAGATAGGAAGCAAGTCACAAGAACAGGGACAAAAAGGATGTGGAGAGAATATTTTACAAAATGGTCGCAATGATTGATCCTAAATTAGTGTGTGAGGAGGTGGAGGACCCTGTCAGAATGAGAACGAAGATAGACAGACCTAGACTAATGAGGATTAAACTGAGAAGAGAAGGTGAAGGAGTTTATACTGAGGAAGTATTTTAAACTAAATGAAAGCAAACAAGACAGAATCTACTTCAAGCCTGACTATATATACCATTGGAAAGAGAGAAGTACAGAGAAATAAAAACTCAACTCGAAGCAAAGAAAAAGGAGACTGGAAAACAAGAGTGGTGCATACAGAGAGGAGAGATAGTCCTATACACAAAGTTGTGTTCTGAATGGGGTGAGACAGAAGAAAAAGTGAGATGTGAGAGAGAAGTAAAATATGTTATTTGTACCAATGGTTTCAGATGTTCTTTTTAAAGTTGGTTTTCATTATTTTGTTTGCTTATTAAGTGACTGAAACACAGCTGGCAAAAAAAGTTGTCATCTGCATTTCTTATGTCAATCATGTTACTCAGTCGAGCTACTGGAGTTGAAATTTCCAGCTAGTACTGTTAAATACTCTTATGTGCAGTATATTCATCCTATATTTTTCAAAATTTTTGAGAATATTCAAACTAATTTTTTTAAATCATTTTCTTTGCTTTTTAAGGTCATAGTAACATGTCTGACAAAGAGGTTGTCAGGTTTCTGATGTCAACTGTGTTACTCAGTCATGTTACCCTATGTTCAGTCTTGTTACTACCTCTTTTAAGATGCTGTGCTCTTAAGAAATTATTATATATTTCAAAATCTACTCTGGTCTTTTTAAAAAGAACTCATGTTCTCTGGGTAACACAGAAAGTTTTGTAATTTTCGTTCAGTTACTTTTTAAGTTTGGTGGTTTGAATCTTCAAACCTAAATGCACTTTTTTTTACTACCCAAGCATGTTTTGTTTTTTATAAATATTTTAGTAGGAATTATGTTACTCTGATTTAGTTTGCAAGAGGACATAAAAATGAAACCATTTCCATCAAACATTATTTAAAAGGGAATTGTATCAAGTGTAACCTTATACACAGGTTTACCAAAATGTTTTGTCTGCTATGCTGGGACACAGCCCACTAGATTGGTGGGAGTTCTCTCCAATACAGAAGTTTTGCTCAGAGGGAAATATGCCAGGGTACAGCTAGTGGATGTAGAGAAGTAGTCCCTCAGCAATTAATTATTAATTCAGTCTCTTGTTTTGTATAATAAACTAAAAAGATTGGCAAGGTATGTACACCCATGTAAGGGCACAAAACTGTACATGTTAGAATTGGGGCTATGGAGGGAAAAGAGAAGGGAAGAGATAAAAATATAAAAGCAAAATGGCAAAAAAAAAAGAGAGCAAAAAGAAAATGAAAGAGAAAATGAATGGAAAGAGAGAAGTAAAGGGAAAGACAAGGAAAAGGACCGGAACGGAAAGTGAAGGAAAATGGTGGACTTGTACAACAGGACCACACAGAATGCCAGTATTAAGTGTGCCACAAACAGGCGAAGAAGAAGCAAGAGAAAAGAATGGCTTTTCGCGACAGTGCAGGTTTTCTTCTTGTCGCTGGCTACACCTTGTGTGTGCACCGCTGGTACTTACATATCGAACTTTGATTACCAGGCAGTTTTCATACAATTCTAACATGTACAGTTTTGACATTACAGTCCTCATGGTCCTGTTCATGAGATGTATTGTGACTTTTGACCCCTGGCTCGCACACTTGTTTCCCAGCAAATGAACTGCAATTCATACATTCTTTTTCCTCTGATTTCACTTCCATTCTTACACAGTAAACTGTTGAGGATGTCAGAAACATAGCTTAATCACCACAGCCACTCAAACACAAGCCAAGCAAAAGGCATCTCAGCTGAAACAAAACGGAAAATTTCTCAGTTGGATATCTCAGGGTGGAACCCATCCCCTCAGCCTGTCTGGGATGACTGGCAAATGTACAGATGTTTCTTTTTTCATAGGAACAAGTTGCTCAATATTATTGACAAGTTTTTCTCGCAACTTCAGTATCTGGCAATTCAAAAGAGTTCATTGCCTGTAAATCTTCAGAATTTGATTGCCAGTGGTTTCTGTGCCTCTTGGTCAGTACAGCTGATGATTGCTGCAGTTGACAGATTACATTTAGATATCCTTTTTCCCCTCTGTTGCCAGGCTTCACAAGGGAAGCTATTTGTGAGCAAGTACCATTACTAAATTTAGAGATGATGACAACTGATTGCCATTTGACTTTTTTACTGCACACCTGTATGTCCAAAACAATGTTTGCTTGTAAACCACAAAATGCATACATCCTAGTCCACATAAAATATATGTATTTAACTATCTACACCTTTAGGCCATAGCACCTTCTGCAATCCTCAAAGTTCCGCATCCTCTATAAGCACTATTTTCTTAACATAAGTTACACGAGATAATTTCATCTGTCCCTAGCAACTCATGATAACTGGTTTACAATGTACTTACGGACACAGCTCCACTTCAACATACTGGTCCTTGGCATTCAGGAAAAACAACTCCACCACTTTAAAAAAAAAAAAGATTTAAAATGTAGAATCTGTTTGCCTATACCACAGAAAATATGATGGAGTAAAAGACTGACAGAGCTGTAGACCACTACTCTTGCTCTTTACTGTGCTTGTGAGTACATCCCTCAACATGGCTGTGGATTATCGATTAAGCACTTCAAGCCATTTTCAGTCTAAGCATCAAAATGGCAGGAAATAATGTTTTCCCCACAAGTATTGAAATACTAGACATGTATAACAGCCTAACATTCATCAACAACATCACAGCCACTTTAAACTTACTGCATATTTACTCAGTATACATGGCATGGAGCTCAGAACCCAGACATTTGCCCACGGTACTGAGACCAGTAACCACCCATCAGGAAGATCTGCTGCAGTAGTACATAGACCTATGATATAAGCAAACTTGCAATGTGTCGCAAAGTCTTGCTGGGCTGGCTTCCAGTACAACTTCCTTGTGTTGATGAGGAATCCCAGGGCACACAGTCTGGCATGGATTAACTCTTTGGATCCACAGGGCTAGATCTATGTGCAAACCGTATAGGGCGCATAGATCTACACGTTTTTAAAATAAATACTACTTAAAAACTACCACACTCACACTAATCTAGTTTACATGTTTAGAAAGATCTATTCTTCTACATTCCAATGCAAACAATACTTTTAGTTAGAAATATTAAATAGTACTTACTATTTGGTGCCAAATGTAGTCACTTTTTGCACACACAAAAAAATTGAACCAAAAGGTGGTTTCACTACTTGTACACTTCACACAGGTAAATAAATCCACTAATCAGGAGTATTCCACTTTGAATCTGTTGGTGAATGGTTCCACTGTGAATTAAAACATAATTCCACCCTTGAAGTTCACAAACTGTTCACATATTGGGGTGTTTTGCAGCGAACTTCTACACAAATGACCAGGTGGTAATGGTGATTGCTGAACACACTTTTCACTTCAATATCTACACTATGTATGTTACATTTTTTTCACTACAATATCTACACTCTGTATACTATGTAGGCTAGGCTTCAGGAATTGTTTCATTTTCACTACTGTCGCTGTCAAGATGATCTAAAGCGCACAGGGCCGCAGACAGATGAAAAGTCCGCTTTGCGCGTGTCGCCATTTTGAATGTAGGAAGTAGACCGGCCAGTCACTGCACTTAACCTCGTTTGGCAAGCCGAAACTGTTTCCGAAACTCATTTAGACAGTGCAGGGGAAACAAGCGATGATAGAGCTTTACAATGAACCAAGGTTTACTTTCCTTATGTTGTTAAATGCGTCGCTGCAAATTTTTAAATCCGTCGAAATTTTGCACGCCTCACGGCTTCGACGGGCAGTCGGCCGTCACTAGAAACCATGCCGTGCCGGGTCCAAAGAGTTACGTCTCTGTCTGGTTGGGAAGGTGAAAGAGGCAAATCCAACTGTCTCTCAAATATCACACATACGTCTTCACTTCAGCACAACTGTCCGATGGTCATGTTAGCTTATAATATTCTCACAACTGCAACACCTTAACTGGTCCCGACTGGACCAAACAGACCAACTAAGAGGTAGGTGTGGACTTAGGAAAGTCACTGGTGCGATTTTACAACATTCCTCTCACAGCTATTTCCTCACACTACATTCGAGTCACGAGCGTGCCTGCTAACTCTCTATGCAGCTATTTTACACGATACATGCACTCACTTATTCACGATGGTGGACAGAAGAAGCTCCGCCTATGAAGGCATCTTAATGTGAACACAGCTATTCCCTGCCCCTGGCCAGTTCACCTCTTTGAACTGATGGTTGACACTACAATTGTTAACAGACATCTTTGTGATGTAATGTCTCCCTGCCTAACTAACCCTGTCTCTGGCCAGCACATGACATCTATGTGATGGCTGTTATCTGTATCTCAGCTGTGCTTGAGACCTGTCAGGTCCCAGTAACACATCTCACTTTATGGCTACATGCATCACTGGCAATGTTCAACACCCCTGGGCTGGAGGTGTGAATCCTGGGCCCTGGGGCACCTAACTACTGCACTCACCTGGCCTGGTGATTACATGGGAGAGTTAGATGGTAACTTAAACAAGGGGATTAAAAAGCTAACTTAAGCAAGATAGCGATCAATGGATCCCACCTAGAGTCTATGGGGTAATTTCCTTGACCCACCAAACCCCAAAGCATGACACCTTGTCTTGTGTTTGTCAGATTCATCATTGTTTGATATACCTTCTCCATATTATTCTTCTTCAAAGGTGTTTTCAATATCTCTGACCTGCTCTAATGCGAATCAATCCCTTTTTCCTTTGCTCTTCTCATAGCTCTTATGACTTTCCTGTTCTTTGTATTTTGTTTCAAATTCTGTGACAAACTGTAAGAAATTGTAGACCAAACACCAAGGAAAGACATCCTTGTTGTGCAAGGAGACTTGAATGCTAAGCTGGAAGAAGACACTTGCAGGAACTGGCAGAATACCTGCAGTCAATCCTGTGATGTTGCGACCAATGATAGAGGCCTAAGACTCCTAGAATTAGCCAGCATCAGTGACCTTATGCTGGAAATCACACTTGGCCACCACAAAGCATTCAGAAGATGGACATGGCATTCTCCCAACAGGGAGCACAAAAATCAGACTACATCAAGGTACACTGAGAGATGCTTCTGGTTAGATGTAAAAACTGCAAAGAACAAGAACATTTCCAGAAGCCAACTCTGGAAGCAACCATGAGCTGGTGATAATGACTTTCTGTCTCCACCTGAAAAAAGGTCAACAAACTAAAAGAGACCAGGAAAAAGTTTGACCTTGAATAACTGAAGAATCCACAAATAGCACAAGTTTCAAGCAATGATGGGAGAAAATTTGAACCACTGACCATTGTTGGTGCTGATGACAACAGGGATGTGGACATACTGTCACCACCTTCAACACAACAGTAACCAAAACAGCTAGTGAGATACTAGGCAAACATCACCCAATCAAGAAGCCTTGGATCATAGATGATCTCCTTGTTCTGCATGGCTATCCCAAGTAATAAAGCCAAAACAATTTAAGCCTCACAATCAGTTTCTTTTTTGGACATAAGAAGACTACAATCACTTGTTTCATAACCACTGAAAACAGTTTATGTTTTCTCATTTTGAATCAGCTACATGTATTATTTTCTTCCAAATCTGCATGGTGTTAGGGTCTCCGGCAGAGCTTTTTAGAACAAGTTGTAGCCGGGTGGTGATTACATAACCCCCAGCCGGCCCCTGAACTGTTCTAGCTGGCATAGCATGGGAAGTTGCATCATGCGCCTTACTGGTCGTCTGTTACTCAATAATGAAACAAAGGGTATCTGTGTCTTCCCAGTCCCTGACCCAAGGTGGCTAGGGAAGGGTACGGCCACTTAGGGAGAGAGGGGTGGTCAGGGCCGAGGAGACCGAGCATCAGCGGGAGGCGAGGGCGAAAGGTCAGCGACAATGTGCGGGGAGCGTGGGTAAAAAGAGCGAGATTAAGCGTAGACGCAGGTCAGTTCATTCGGAATTCAGTCAGAATCGGAGCTTCGAGTTAGTCACTCGAGCAAGGATGTAGTAGCTGTGCTCTCACAGTGACGTGAGAAAGAATAAAGTTTTCATGAAGATGTAAAGACAACTTCTTGCTGTCTCCAGAGTGGAAGGATGAGAGAGCCATTGCCACAACTGCAGAAGTAACAATCCCGCTACTGCTCGACCCTGTTACAAAGTGAATACTGCTGTTACTCTCCTGATATGACAGAAACCACAAAAGGTGGTTTCTAAGCAATGATGTTATTCTACATTAAAGGGATTGGCCCATAGCTGACAACAAATGGCTCACATCACAAGAAAATCTGTTGTGGCTTTTTAGTACTAAGCCCATGCGATGTGTAGTTTTGTTGTGATCAGTAATCAGGTTGAAAGGGCAACTGAAGATATATACATGCCAAAAAGTGTTCACTATTGTTATTTGTAAATTATATAGTACATGTGGTGGGAAAAATAGTTGACAGAAGAAAACTTTCTTAACATCACTTTCCAACAAACAAACAGAATGACATATGGATAAATATAAAGAGTAAAACTTATCATGATACACTGCTTTCTGATTATGAAGTATAGCTGCCTGTGTAGTCAACAGGATGACTCTGCTAAATATTGGACCACTAGAACATTAAAGAAGTAAATATGAAGAAATAAAAATAATAAAATGATGTCTGAACCATCAGAGCCAGGATTGAAACCCCATTCAAAGTCTTTCCAAAATCATTGTCACGTTTTGGGAGGTTTTCTCCAGCGCTATTGTTTAAGAACTTTGTTCCTTGTTAATGTATCTTCAAATTGCTTTGTAATCTTTCATTCAAGAGAAATTAAGTGACACGGCAATGACGCAATAATCATACGTAGTAATGGAAGGGAAAGACGTCATGTTTTCCTTAACAAAACGCGTAAGACTAGGTCTTCTCCAGCCAATGAGAAGATAAGAAATCGGTTGCGAGGGGAGTCGGAAGGAAATTTCTGTGGGTTGAACGCTTCATCGAGGACTCAAGCAAAGACCATGAAGGGAATCGGACGCATTTCTTGTTGAAGAAACGTCAACGGTCGCTCCTAGCTGATCCTGTATAGCTACTGGGGGAAAACAGTCCAGAGATAACTGTATGAGCTTGGTTCTCGCCGTGAGAAGATTTTTGGCTTCGTCACGGCAAGATTTGTTGTCACTTTCTCAGGATATCGAAAGAGGCAGAATACAATTGTTAGGCCATCGAAGGATAGTCGAGACCTAACGGCTGATCGAGCTACCAGTAGTATACATTCGTGTAACTGTTACTTGTCTAGACGACCTAATAGTAGGCCGTGAGTGTGCAGTTGAGCGACCTTTTTCCCACTAGAGAGTGTGGACATTTCTCATAGATCTGAAATCTATGAGAGACAATAAGGAGTTAACACGTAACGGTACCGAACTGTATCGTACGTTGCCTGTATCCGGCGTTCCTGATACCTGAGGACCAGATCGAACTGCAGTGGTCTACTGGCTTGGCAAGACTGGATTTTAATTCACCTTTCGCCTTGCTCACTGACTCTTACGGGTCTACGTTCCATAGACTGAACATTTGCGTTCCTGTGAACTGTGTCTACAGTTCTTAACCGTCGTCTGCTATATGAACTACTACTGCGGTCCACTATTTAGTGTGAATGAACATTGGATTGACTTTTCTGTTCCTGATTGGATTATAATTCTGTTCCTGATTGGAATATATATATATATATCCACCGCAAGTAGTATTTACTATTTAGTATTTATATTAGTTCAGCTGTACTCCGGTTGTATTACTTACTGTTCTGAAACTTGTAACATACCACACACTTTTGCTACCACACACACACATACACGCACTGTTACATATTTGTTCATCTACCTCTTTTCTTCCTCTGCTATCCTTTTTATTGTTTATAGTTCAATAAATGTGCTAATTTATCTGGTCGTGTACCTTTTGCTTGAAAAGGTGGGGTCTGCTTTAGGTGTCTACATTTCTTATCTCTTCCCTAAAATCCAGCACACCCCATAAAACATTACAATCATAATCACAGGAAACAAAGACAGATTCACCTTGTGCACTTTTTTTCCAAATCCAAAACACCTGTAATCGGGATCCAAAATTACATGCAACATAAAGTAGTATACAAAGTTGTTAAATAAAAACTAAACACAGCTTCCAAAATACATTAAAATGAAAACAGTTTAAAATAAAACTCATCAGAAAAAATAATTCTATAAACATTTATCAAACAAAATTTTCTAAATAGCTATCTATCAAACAAGATCATCCACCCAAAATTCTAAATCAAGGGATACCTTAAAACACTGACTATAGTTAAAAATGCTTATTTTTTTATTGGTACAAAGCCACTGGAAAACACTAGAAACACCCTTGGCCCCCTCCTCGAGATGTCATAATCTTAAGCTTTACCCACCCACCCCTACTGTAATCCCTACCCCTTTACTAACCTCCACCCCTAAAACTTACCCTTTCCCTAACACTTCTCTTAACCCCTACCCTTCCAAAACCACCACCCTACCCCTCACCTCTGGAAACACTCTTAGCCCCCTGTCCCGGAAACATAGGCTCCCTCCCCCAGAAACACATTCCAGGTATAGAGCTTACTGATTAGCTACACACAACAGGGACTTTTACATTTTGGCTTGTCAAGCAAGGCAAAGTACTCTTCATATGAAAGGGAACTTTGGTGATCTCCCTTCCACTCATTGGCATGTACACCTGTTATGGGCCTCGATTATATTATTTCATGTATACATCTAGATACCGGGTCGAAATATGGCCTATGACCATCTGCAGGTGAAAAGGAGCTTGCCTGCCGAATTTGGTGTGGATCAGTTCAGGCAGACCACCTCAGTAGTCTAGAGATTAAGGTGGAAGGTCGGTGGGTAGCATCATAAGACTTAAAAATCGACAATCTAGTAGCTGCCTGCCAGACGCCTGGCACTATAGGGAACAGTAATAGGACTGGTTGGCCCGGTGTCAATATAATGTGACTGTGTGGGACTGAAGCCTGTGCTGCAACAGCACTCCCACGTGTGGCAGCACATTAACTTGTCTAACCAACGCACTCCTGATATGCACCTAGTTTGCAGCAGGTAACACGTCATCTTACCCCATGCGCTATTGCAGAAGAAATTTGCTACTGTGGCTGTCGTATTGCAATGGGTGTTGTGGAGACTTTTTACAAACTTTTAAACCAAAAGTGGTTTGTCAACAAGGTATGTAACTGGTGGGGTTTTTTTTTGTTTTTTTTTAGCAGAATCATTTTTCTATCGAGTTCCTTCCCTTAGACCACACAATACACAACTGTGATCTCGAAATCCTATTTGGTAGTTTGTGAGATGACCGTGCCACCAATTGGCTGCATTCACTTGGATACATTTTTCAAGGCAGCATTTTAAATAGAATTCACACTAGATGGATTTCAGCCTGTGTTGGAATTATGTTTTTATTGGTGATAGATTTTTTCTACATTTTTATAAGATACATATGACCACAGGGAAAGTCATGGCGGAAAATCACACAGTTCAGGCATGTGGATTTTTACAACACACACATTCAGCTTTATATGTTAGCTATAATAATCTATATAATTTCCACCCTACACTAGTGTCCCTGAGCCTCACCTTCGTAATCCCAGAGATGTGGACAGGCCTGCCCTGAAGATATACTGGGTGCCAAAGGGCTATTGAAAAAGGGTGCATGCACATCAACTCTGCAGCCTTCTGGATGAGAGGCTAGAGTGATGTGCACAGGTGAATGTGTTACAGGTTTGTTGTCCCACGTAGTTGTGATGGAAAAATCCCTGGAGAACATATACAGACAAACACGCACAATCCCACACAAAGATGGTCTTTACAGTGGTTATCAGTTTATTTTTAAACTGTTACATTACCACCAAGTGCAAAATATGTCTTAAATGAATAGCTTTAGTAAATAGCAAAACATAATTAGCCAATTTTAAACAACTAATTTTTTCTGTTCATGATAATATACAGCCCCCAGTAAAATGTCACTAATACATTTTCAACAGGTTTGTACCATGTTACCATCTGTAAATGTTTTTTGCTTGGTGTGAGATTCATTCCTTTTTGTCCTACAAATTGGAACAGAAGCCTGGTGGTCCTGTTTGTGCAGGCAAGTGGTATATTAATCTTTCTACTCCCTGGTGTAGGCAACAGATACTAATGGGTAAACTGTTCTGCTATGCAATGTGTTCATGTACTGTTTGGTGGCAGACATATTCTTCTTTTAAATGTTCTCATTAGCACGTGAAGCGGTATTAAAAATATTTTGAGAAAATGGGCAGATTCATTGTTATGATGTATATTCTGTTCACATGAAATGGATAATGGCCCAGAGTTGAGAATTTTTCAGATTTTAGATTTAATTGAATCATAATATTGGGTAGCTGCAAAAGATATGTTAAGTGGTTTCAGTGCGGAACCTTGCATTCTGTCTGCAAGGCCACTGCTTCTTTATACAACAGTGTATTTCTTGTCACTCTCTCCATCCTTTCCTGTCATTCTCTCCATCCTTTCCAAACATTCTTACCGCTGTTCTTTGTTATTAGTGCAACTGTTCTTTATGATTCTCACCATCATCTTCTGTTTTCTACAGTTTTCTCCAGTATACTTTGTTATTCTCTTTTCCACTTTTTCCCCTCTTTGTATTCATGGCGAGTAGAGTGGATTCACTGAGTCATACTAGGGTAGGAATTCATCAGTTTCACTGTTTTATTTTTAAAATCTTTTAGCTTTTCTTTAATTCCACTGCAATATTTGTGGACACTGTATTTTTCTATTTTCCTTTACTTTCCTATTTGGGGAGGGGGTATTACTGTTAAATAAATCCTGGGTATAAACTGTTTTCAACAACGTCAATGTGTTTATTTGGTTAGTAAGTTTGGTTTTCTAGGTGTGTGAGTGAGTGCCTACACTGGGACTAGCCCACATAAAATAAATTCTTTTGCAATTTACAATACGCACTGGTAATCTGGTCTTGTACCACTGCATGCCAGTTACCATGAGATACAAGATCTTAAAACAATTATATCTATAGAAAGAGGCAATAACCATGACACACTCAATGCATAGATTTTATCTGATGCCTCAGAGTGTGCAATCACCTCACCCTGTGGTCTGCCTCAGTGGTCAAACAGTTGAGGCATCCATTTCAAGGCAGGAGGCCAGTGGTTCACACCCTTGCCAAGTCAAAACTTTAGAATTTAAAACTTAGAAACCTAGTGATTGCCCTGCAAAGGGAACAGTACTATAGAGAACAGTACTAGGACTGGTTGGCCCAGTGTCAGCATAGTATGACTGGGTGGGACTGAAACATATGTTGCGACAGCAGTCTGGTGTGGCAGCACATTAACTTGTCTCAAACACTGTCCTGATATGCACGTCATATGTGACTGAACGTTAAAGCAATAATAAGCAGAAACAAAATCCTCAGCCTGCAATGAGAAGGCCATTTTGTGCAAAAGCCCATTAAAGTCAGTATGCTACCCATTTGCTTTCCATGTCTTCCATTTACTGCTATGAACAGGTATTCCATATCTCAATATCAGAAGCAAATGTAAAGTTTCAATCCTTTTTGGGAACAAACCCAGGTGATATCAAAACTGTGCAATTTAACAGCCCTTAAGGTAATTTGTCATAAGGCACTAAGAATTATGTCATTCACCAGCAACATTAGCAATCATTGCCAAAAAAGTTCTTTACGCCTGTTGAAACATTTTAGAATGTGATAAAAGTGTGAGACATTACTACCACTGGGGTAGCATCTATCAGGTTCCACTGTTACACGAGAAAGCATTTATGTACAGTACTCTCCTGACTTCTTTTCGATCAGAAACTATTGGAACTTTCTCTCTAAAATGTTGTGTTGCTTCAATTAGTGATTAATAATATTTTTACAGATGCAAAAAGAAGGTTCAAACTGCAAGTGAAAAGAGCAACATTCTACCTCCTGCCTATGTTGTTCTCATTTTAAAGCAAGTCAGATTAATAAATCTGTAGAAGAAATAAATTAGTGTGTACTAATCTGGAATGCTGTCTCGGTTCTTGGAACTTTCCCTCTCAATAATTCCTTACAATCATAGATATATTAATGGTACAACAAATAGAACTGAGTCAAGCGGGAATTAGGCAGACAAAAAGTCGATGTTTCGGGGCATAGCCTCTTCTTCAGGATGAGCCAAACGGACACAAACAAAGGATAAAAATTACTTAGCTGACAATGCAAGGATGCGGGTCATGCACGGTCAGTGGAGATGGAGAGAGTGTGGGGAAGAAATGCAGACCTTAGGGGGAAAAAGCATGCTAAACCAATCAGTGGCAAGGAGTACTACAGCCAATAGAGAGGAATGTCCCATCGGGGCTGGTGAAAGGGGAGCGGGGAGGGGGCAAGAGAAATGCCAAAAGGGGTGTTAAAGTGTCTTACAACCAGGGTGTTTCTCTTGTGTCTTGTGTCACAAAGGTGTTCCTTGAACCAGTCGTTCAGTGTGCATTCCGTCTCACCAATGTAGAGCAGAGTGGGGCAGAAAGTGTATGAGACAGTGTAAATGATGTTTTTGTTGGTGCAGGTGAAGAGACGCTTGATGTTGAAGGTAGTTTTTGGCATGTGGAGCTATGTGGTGGTGCTGAAGTATGGGCATGTGTCACAGCAGGGAACAGTGCATGGGGTGGTGCCAGGAGGTAGAGAGGAGGGGGGGGATGCATGTCTTGAGTTTGGAATGAACAAGGTCGCATGGGTTCTTGTCCCGCCGGGGGGTTCACTGAAGAGATGTGGCTCAGATTTATAGGTGCCAGTTGGAAAGGAGGATTCTGCATGTTTGGTGTTGTGGGTGGGCTGGAGTGCAAGTGTGCGTGGTGTGGAAGAGGCTTTTTGTTTAACAGAACAGAAGATCTAGAGGGTAGTTATGGCCCAAGAAGAAGTCCAACATTCTGTCAGAATGGTAGTCAAAGTCAGTGTCATTAGAGCATAGTCTGTGGAATTGTGAGTAGGGGATGCTGTGAAGCGTGGAGGGTGGGTGGGAGGATTGGAAATCCAGGTATGCATGCGAGTCTGTGGGTTTATAGTGGTTGGTAGGAGGCCGTCCTGTAAGGTTATGTGGATGTCAAAGAAGGTGACAGATGTGCTTGAGATGTTGAAGGTGTACTGTATGGCAGGGTAGAAGTTTTGTATGTACTGAATGTACTGGACTCAGAGAGGGAGGTGGCATCCAAACCATAGTCAATGTATCATCTGTACAGTTCTGGTGTTGGACCTGTGTAGCTGCTGCGGATGTGTTCAAGCCAACCCATGAATAAGCATGCATAACTGGGTCCCATTTTGGTACCCATGGCAACACCACTGATCTGGTGGAAAGTTTTGCCATTAAACTCAAAAGTGTTGTGAGGACTAAGCCAACATGATCAAAGTGTGGGTAGGTGGGGGGTGAGGGTTGCTGCGCTGGTTAATGAAAAAAGACAGGGCTGTCAGACCATCCGTGTGGGGTATGGATGTGTAAAGTGATGTCATGTCCAGGGTGAAGAGGAGAATGGGTGTGAAGGTGTGGGAGGAATTGAACTGGTCAATGAGTGAGAGAGTGTCTGTAGTGTCTTCGATGTAGGTGGAAAGCGATTGCACAAGGGGTTGGAGTAAGGTGTCCAGGTAATGAGAGATGTGTTCAGTGGGGCAGCTTCAGGCTGACGATGGGTCGACCAGAGTTGTTGGGCTTGTGTACTTTGGGTAGCAGGTAGAAAGACAGTTGATGTCTTTTGTGATGAGAAGTTTGCCTGAGGGTGGGAGTTCTGACAACTTGATGACTGTGTTTATCGCTTTGAAGATGGTGTTGATTTGATGTCTGCCATAAGTATGGTCGGGTAGCGGCTCATAGAAGGCAGTGTCAAGCAGCTATATATTAATTCACTCACTAAAATCTTCGGCAACAATATGTTTATTAGTTTAGTTACAGATTTCTCTGATTTACTGATAACAAGATACATAAGGGCACCTTCATCATAACACTACATTGGTTTTTAGTTGTTCTGTCAGTCTTACGAGCTAACATTATCAGCTTAAAAGCTATTTTAATGTTTAGCTTGCATTTTTCGTGATATCTGAACGTTCTCACTCATTCTAGCACTCCCTCACACACACACACACACAAACACAGACCAGGCAGAAACAATTGTTGATCCAACCAGTGTAAGGATAGAACTGACAGTAAACTACTGATGCCACTCGAGGGCACCCAGAGAGTACACAAGGGTGGGTGTAGGTGGTATCACAGTCAGCCGCGATCAATCGCTGATTTCATTTTCCCAAGCAGGGCATGAAAAGAAATGGTCCAATAAGTTCTTGTTGTTGTCTGTTGGGATTCAAGATACAATAATATTATGGCCGACCTTATCCTCACGACTGGTCGTGCGCTTTTGGAGACACATTCTTCTATTCGCACGACTCCAGATCGTGGGCTTTCAGAATGCTTTCTTCTATCGGCACGACAGGTCGTGGGCTTTTATGGTACGTTCTTCCATCCAGGGACACTATAGTTCCATCCGCACGACTCGTGTAGCTGAAAGTGCAATTAATGACTAAGAAAGCACGTGACGACGGTGACGTGTTCATGCCTTGTGCGAGAGAAAAATTTAAATGAATGAAACATTTTACAACTTATAATTTTGACCGCAGTGGCTGCTTCAATAAAAATAAGGAAGGAGGGACGCACTAGGGGTAGTAATCCGATGCTTTACTACTCGACTACGGACTGCGTTGACAGTGGCTATTTGCACGGTCCCGTGCAGATAGAAGCCACGGCTATTTGCACGGGTGACGTCATAGCAAAGGTGCTCGCACTGCAGCAGATCAGCCGTATAAACAAGCGCTTATAGCATTTGCACGGTTTTATTCACCAATGATGAACGATAAAGTAGTTTTTCGTT
Source organism: Lanistes nyassanus (assembly GCA_004794575.1). Lineage (NCBI taxonomy): Eukaryota > Metazoa > Mollusca > Gastropoda > Architaenioglossa > Ampullariidae > Lanistes > Lanistes nyassanus. The sequence goes on along the minus strand of SMGT01012919.1, from coordinate 259,104 downwards.
TTTACTTTTTGACCTCAGTAATCTGAGGAAAGACGTGGGGATAATTTAGCTCTCCATCGTGTTTGTATACAGATAACACGTTGATTTGACTAAAACTTTCTACACAACAAATCCATTTATGATGTAAACAAACGCTAACATCATTGTACAGCTTTATTCAGTAATGGTAAGGTTCTTACTTTTTGACCTGAGTAAAGATAAAGACCTGGAAGGTGGGGGCGCGCTTTTAAGCTATGTATCGTGCATTATAATTATGAATACGACAAGTTGATCTGACTTCAAACTTTCTTCTCAAGCTGTACAGCAAGCACCCCCTCCGCCACTGCCCCGCGACAGGAAACAGGATATGGAAAAACATGCGGGGCAGTGGCGGAGGTTTTTGCGCAGGCAACCTCATGTAAGGAAGTATGAAGAAATTGCCAGCGAGTGGCACAAAACCGTAGAAATAATTTTACACGGCTCTTCGGAGTTATGACGTTAGCCGTGCAAACAGCCTCGGATTCTATAGGCACGGGACCGTACAAATAGCCACTGCCTTATTCATTCTGACTATAAGAAGCAGCTTCTAGTTTAATTATTGTCGTAAAAATAATTAGCAACTCGCTTTACAGGCTACTGCTAAATGTGAAACAAAATTGACAAATAGTATGCGTAATCATAACATCATCGATCAATGATCACACAATAACAACACACAAAAAATCTACTGATCGTGCGGATAAGAGAATGAGCACGGCCAGTGCACAACGCAAGAGTCATGGGGATGAAAGAATGAGCGCCACTAGCGCACGACTCCCGTAATCGTGCGGATATATATAGTCACTTTCCGAACAGTATACGCATTATTTATGCCTCTTCATTATAATTCCCATACGTATCATCCCATGCCTATAGCTATATATGCTCTAGCCATATTTTCTAAATTTACCCACACTTCATCGACTGATGCATGTCAACAGCCTCCAAAACATGACTTACATTTGGAGTTCAATAGTGAGCCGTGTTCCGATTGCGTACAGCTCAGCTGACGTCACGCGGTCGTTTGCGTGACCTCCCTTCTGGCTGCCTGCGACGGAGGTGAGAGTGACACTGACGGGGGAAAGGGAGAAAAAGGTCGAGCCTGTCGAGAGACCATACGGACGTGGGTTGTGTTTCCATTGCTGTGGATCTAGTATCTCATAAAATACTGGCTTCCTTAAAAACAGAGTGATTAGATTTTGTTTTCAAACAGGTGAGTAACATTAACAAGCGATTGTATACCATTTATGATTTAACAAATTATTTATCTTCACTGGATGTTGGATGTAATTTAAAGCTTCGAAAATGCACCAGTCATATGCGCTCAAATTGTTGTTCGGCTGTTTGTATAAATGCGGCAGCTATTGGTTTTGCTTCACTGTTCATGGTGGGAAAACGGGTCACAGGTATGGAGAACTCCAGACTGGTCAGATCGGACTTGCAGCACAAAGGTTTCGGTGTCTGTGTTGTCACTGTTTCACCATTTACTCGTGTGTTTTTTAGGTTCATTTTGTATTTTAGCTTCCGTGCCTGTTTGACCATTGAACATATAATGATAATCGTAGCCGCAGGACTGGGCCTTATATTGCCTCAGCGCAACTTGCCATATTTATGATTACATTGATTAGACTTGAAGGGCTGTCTTTACTTACACCTCGCGGTGATCGCTGGGTAGGATGGTCATGCAATGCCAATGTCGCAAGAAATTATATAGGTTCACCAAGAACTCCTGTACGTGTCGCAAGAAATTCGGTCCCCCAAGAAATCCTTATGCGTGCGTAGAGTGGCAAAATGCAAACCCTAACCCCAACCTTACCCTCACCCTAACCCAAATGCTGAGACCAAAAGCAATTCGAATTTATCTAATACCTGGCGATTTATTAAATGCTCGAACCACATTTGATTTACAGGGTTCGTTTATGGTCCTTTGAGGTTCTTTAAGTGCTTTGAAATGTCTTTTTTTAAAAAGTCCTTTAATTCTGTTGAAGGTATTTTTAGATTTTGTCTAGGTCCTTTGGAAAAGTTCTGGGTCCTTTTAGGTGGTTTATTCTAGAGCCTTATTTTAACAGCACATTATTTGTAAAGCTTCCGGACACTTTGGTGTATCGAAAGTCATCAAGGGAGATAATATGAGGCCCTATAAGGGATAGTAAGACGAAATATTCTCTATGCTTAATGTTTGCGCTCGTTATATATCCCTTGTTAGGCCTCAATTTTCGGTAAATCCCCCTCCGCCCCCTGTAAACTGACTCTCGCTTGCACAATATTTTTGTTGATATTCCACCCATACCCATAAAAAGGTATACCCTGGGGATTTGTTGTTTGTTGAAGTACCTAAGCCTTCAAATACCTGCATGGGCGAACAGAAAAATAAATTTTGTTTTAAATGCAAATAACGGGGATAAAGCGAACGTCGTATCGCGCACACCGATTCTGACTTTTGAATGTTTTTGAATGATACAGAAAATAATGCAGTTCTGTATGACAGGCACAGACGATGCCGACGAAAGGAAAAGTAATTTGAAAAATTGCAAACAGAACAGCTGAGCGCGCTCAGCCTTTGGGCTATGGTTGGATGTTATTATTGTTAGGGCAAGAAGAGTAACCAGAGTTACCACCCTAATAGCACACTCATATAGGGCCGACGTCGGGCGGACGTGTCAGGCCACGTCGGGCGCATATAGGCGGCTCACATCAGTCCTACGTAGGCAATGAAAATGGGATTCGCGTCGGCCCTACGTGAGATCCTATATCGGTTCGACGTCGGGAGGATGTGGGGAGCATATAAGCCCCAGATAGGCGATGTATATCGCCCGGACATCGGCCTGATGTTGGTATTCTATATAGGCTCTATATCGGGAGGATATGGGTGGCATGTAAGACCTAGATAGGCTGGATATATTATATATAGGTTCAATATAGGCTTCCCACTTACCCCAGTGTGCACCCCCACCCCTTTCATGCTTCCATATTTCTTAGCGTTCCCTGCAAATGTTCGCTCTCTCTCTCTCTCTCTCTCACACACACACACACACAGAAATACTAGTTTATTTCAAAACTCTTTTATTCCATTGTTTGGAATGCAGTTCAAAAATATATACCGATACATTTTTATGGTCCATCATTTCTTTTAAATAATAGGCTGAAAACTGTGCAGCACGTCGCTCAACATTGCAGTTAAATTTGTACAAAACTTTGGCTTAAAAACCAGATTGAAATATAAAACAAAAGCAAGTTTTCAATGTACAATAAGCCAAATCTATTATTAGATGACAGTTGAATGTCAGAGCTCAAAGGCTTCAATCGACTGGGATGGCCATATTAGGCCTGAACAAGTATAAAAGCATCAAACAGAACAATTCTAAAATAAACACTGTGAATATACAAATATTTAATGTAACAGAGCAATGGTTGTCCGCAAAATCTCCTAAAGGGAAACTTAGAAGGGCCACATTAAGCCAAATACTAGTTTATTGCCAAACTTACTTTTATCCCAATGTTTGGAATGCAGTTCAAAAATATATACCGATACATTTTTATGGTCCATCATTTCTTTTTAATAAAAGGCTGAAAACTGTGCAGCATGTCGCTCAACATTGCAGTTAAATTTGTACAGAACTTTGGCTTAAAAACCAGATTGAAATATAAAACAAAAACAAGTTTTCAATATACAATAAGCCACATCTATGACTAGATGTCTGTTGAATGTTAGAGCTCAAAGGCTTCAATTGACTGGGATGGCCATATAAGGACTGAAAAAGTAAAAAAGCATCAAACAGAACAATTCTCAAATAATTACTGTGAATATACAAATATTTAATGTAACAGAGCAATGGTTGTCCGCAAAATCTCCTAAAGGGAAACTTAGAAGGGCCACATTAAGCCAAATACTAGTTTATTGCAAAACTAACTTTTATCCCATTGTTTGGAATGCAGTTCATCATGGTCCATCATTTCTTTTTAATAAAAGGCGGAAAACTGTGCAGCACGTCACTGCAACTAAGGGAAACTTAGAAGGGCCACATTAAGCCAGCCTGTAATCATGCCCACCCCACACCCCAGAAAATCCCTAAGCAGAAGTACTGATTAGCTGTCTATGATGTCAGGGTACAGCTTTCTGGCACTCTGAAACAAACAAAAGAAATCACTGAGGTGTTATACAACAAGTGCAATATAACATATTCAAGACAATAAGGCTGTAGGTTTTGTAGGAGTTGCCTATAAAAAATTCTTACTTTGATGCATGGCCATTTATTATTTAAATTGGAAAAGCCAGCTCTTTTAAGGTCAACATCACTGAAAAAAATAAAACTATGCACAAATGTCACCTTTAGATTCATAAAAGTTATCTTTCAAAATATGTAGATTACTGCACTTGTGGTAGACTGCAAGCAGCATTTATTACAGGCGTGCCAAAATCTGTCCCCATGAGTTTACAATGCTGAGTGGTATCAAAAGATAACCTTATTATGAAAATAACTATATGCATCTGCAAAGAGAGCAGAAGCCCCTCCCTCCAATGTTTTAGGATTTTTTCAGATGGTGTAGATATATGTCCATTATCATCATGTTCATGCCAGGTTAGTTTCATTAGGTCTTTAAAAAGTTTTTTTCAGTGTTCACTTCTGCCATGATGGCCATGAGTACAGATCAAGTGAATGGTTCAATCATTTGACAACTGGACAATTTGAACAAACCATGTGCTGAATGGGGTGATAAACTGACCGTGATAAAGCTGACAAATTTTTGTCGTTATTGTTGTCCCCCCCCCCCCCAACCAGGAAAATTTTTTTTTGGGGGGGGGGGTAGGGAAAGCAGTATTCTGAAGAACTCTGCTACTAAAATGAGAAAACTCCCAACTCTTGACGATCGACTGTATAACCTCGATCCCACGGTTGCTTTATTTCTCTTCAGATCATATTAAAATGTTTTATTAAATATTTTTTCTTACTAAGTTACCCTTAGAAATGATCAGTTTTGAATACAGACAATTAAAGTATAAAAAATTAGCATTTTGTGCGTTCAAAAAGGTTTTCAACTAGAAGAGTTGTACCAATGTACTGGTAGTACTTTTTTTGTTTTTGTTGCAAATTCACATTAGATTTAACAGATTACTTGGCCAGTTATCCATTTGACATATCAAAGCTTACCATAAATGGATTTGGTCAGAAGCTGGAGTTCTTAACTTCTTTTACCCTTCAGGCCAAAGAAGTTGTATTGTCTGGTCAACTGGTTTGATATCACTGTTGCCATGATTCGTCGAACAGTCTTTTGGATCTCTTCCTCCAATGGAAGATGGCACCTTGAAATAACGAAGTTTCTGATATTAACATGAAGCCTTCGAAACTAATTTTGCTAACAAAACTTACTTAGAAATATTTAACTGGTACTGGAAGTCCTTTTCAAATGTCA